>BOPN01004916.1:25000-32500 GCA_017312705.2 Penaeus japonicus | reverse complement strand
TTATGAATGAGAATGAATACTTCCTCAAAATTTGTGAGTAACCTTATGATATTACATCTCCGTCAGAATTCCGGTGGTTACGTCCCCTTATCCACGTGATTCTAAAGAAGATGGGATATCGGAACGTTAATTACACGTCTTGTTAGTGGAATTATTCATTATTATTCAAGTGCCACATGTTGCTGTGGACGAAACGCTCATTTTCCTAGGAACATTTTCAGTATCGGTACCTTTCTTGGGAAACGAGTTTTTTTCTTCTTCGTCCATGCTCTCCAAGGCTCTGCTTCCTTGAATTCTAAGCCTCTAGGAAAATTTTCGTTGCTTAGAACCCGTTTTTTAAGTGATTAATCCTTCTGTATTTAGAAGATATACAAAAATATCCTCGAGGGGATTCTAAATTACCAGCGGTTTGGTTTTACGTAATCAGCGGTTGCTGACCTCGTAGGCTTATGATGTATGTGCTACTTTCACCCTAAAGGCGGGAGGATTATTATTCTTGCGAGGGACATATGGTATCTTGTCTTGGCATCTTCGGTACAAGGAACACGTTGTCCGTCACGGCGGTGCCAAGAGACGGGGAGATTTTATGATTGTGGGACGAACAGTCGAGGGAGATGACGGAAGTGACGAGGGTGTAAGCGCTAGGAAGTACGTTGCTCTGGTGATCGTTTGCGTCAGTCGTCGCCCCGAGAAGTATGGAGACGGGGAGACCAATTTAATTCGCCTTTCGTTAACTCGGTGGCATTACGGTGTCTTGAGTTATGGCTCCCTTGGCCTTGGCATGGGGTGTCCGTGACGCAACTCGGGATGTACTTATGGTAAGTAGGATCCAGGTACGTCTGAGACCCCCCCCCCCCCACCAATATATCCCTGCCCACTGTTATATAACACACAACCTCCGTGCGCCATCGGTTATGCTCGGACAAAGATTTGGGACAGCGATCGGAGAGGCATATCAATGAAATCGAAGGCCCATGACCCCATGAGGGGACTTCCTTGTTACTTCATGATGACTATCCTTTTTTTTTCTTTACCAACTAACAGTATATATAGATGGGGAAATGGGAGAATTTGTCCAGCGCGAGGGAAATGGGAAGAGTTTGAGGCACAGGTCCCTGCGTGACGCCCCTGATATTTAAACTAATTTAGACGCTGCTGGCTCTAGCTGGCGTGGTAGGCTACGAAGGGGATGGATTGAACCATCGCCGATCCTTCTGGCTCGTACTTGACTCAAGGCCAAACGTATCGTTCTTAAGAACAGACGCTAAAATAGTCGAGGAAGACTCGGCAACTCTCTTAAATGTTGCTGCGATAAAACCATTTACTGTATATATCATACACGTGCGCACGCGTACGACATATCATAAGTTTGTGTGCGCGTGCATGCCCGTGTGCGTGTGTGTGCGTGCATGTTTTGGTACAATGCAAGGTTGGATATTTCCAAATACAGTGATGGAGATCGGTCGCCCTTTTTGTATTGCACCATTTTAGTGCAGACATTGCGTGCGGAACGTAATGTAATTACTCAGATAATTTTTTGTCCACTCTCTGCGCTCGTCAGGGCACTTCAGTACAATAAGCAAGTTACTCTTCTATTAATGCTACATCAGTGCAGAAGCAGACGAGAGAGACCTTGCAGCATGGTCGACTGGAATGGCGTGAACCCGTTTCCGTTCCAAGTGTGAAATCACCAAGACAAAACGAGCAATAACGCACCAGATGAGACAGACTTCCCGTGTTCTTGCGGTCATGGAGAGAGAGGCCTTGCCCTGACCTGCTGTAGGGTATAGCCCGTATCCTCAGAAAGGGTGAATAGAGCTTCACAACAACATAATTCTGTATTGTACGCCTTGTTGCGCAATATCCAGTCGTTAACTGAATAATAACTAGTCTTTTCCCGCGTAGTAATCAGTGTTTCGTGCATAAGAATCGGTCGCTTCGCGCTTTTCTTGCATAACAATCAGTCGTTTGTCGTATAATAATCAGCCGTTCGCCACATAACAATCAGTAGTTTGCGCCATTATAATCAGTCATTTCTCGCATAACTACCAGTCGTTTTGCGCATAAAAATCAATCTTGTGCATAATAACCATTTGTTTCGCGCACAATACCCAGCTGTTGCTTATGAATATCAGTAAAGCACCGCAAGCAGATCCTGACGTAATAATACAACGTACCAAACGCTAAGGGTGCTAGGCAAGTGCTTAGTAGGAACCCTGTGCTTTGACCAGGACGCAGGTCGTTGTTGCAGGGCGGTGCAAAGAAAGGATTTGTCATTTTAGATATCCCATGTGGGTTATCGCAACCCTTTCTTTCTTTTCTTTTCCCTTCCCTTCCCTTCCCTTCCTTTCCTTTCCTTTCCTTTCCTTTCCTTTCCCACCCCTTCCCTCCTCTCCCCTCCCATTTTTTTTTCTTTTCTTTTCTTTTCTTTCTTTTCCCCTTCCCTTCCTTTCCCTTCCTTTCCTTTCCTTTCCTTTCCTTTCCTTTCCTTTCCCACCCCTTCCCTCCTCTCCCCTCCCATCCCCATCCCTCCCCTCCCAAAACCCCCCCCACCCCTCCCCTCCTTTCCCCGAAAGCCCTACCGTGGCAACGAGGCTGTAATCGTGTGCAGTTCTCCTACGGGGCTTGGTGCTGGAGCTTGCAGAGTCTGATAAAGGACGCGTAGGTTATAGGATAATAAATGAAGAGAAATCTAGATATGTTGGAGCATCTCACCGTCTCTCTCTCTCTCTCTCTCTCTCTCTCTCTCTCTCTCTCTCTCTCTCTCTCTCTCTCTCTCTCTCTCTCTCTCTCTCTCTCTATCTATCTATCTATTTCTCTCTATATCTATCTATCTATCTATCTATCTATCTATCTATTTCTCTCTCTCTCTCTCTCTCTCTCTCGCTCTCTCTCTCTCTCTCTCTCTCTCTCTCTCTCTCTCTCTCTCTCTCTCTCTCTCTCTCTCTCTCTCTCTCTCTCTCTCTCTCTCTCTCACGCACGGCAGTGCGGAACAGGTTTCTGACAAAAAATAATTTTTAACTTTGCGCGCAATATCTCCACTGGTTTTCATGCATCGAAATATATCATGGTTATTATTGTTGTTTATTCTCTCATCATAATCATCATAAACATTATTCAATCATAAATCCTCAGTATCATCATCACCCTTAATTTTTTATCATCGTCTTCGTTGATAACGTAAGAGCAGTGGCGATATTCACTTTGATAATTGAGATGATGACGATAGCCTTAGTTTTAAAATCCGGAATTCACGAGAAGTGGCGGGGAAGAAAACGACGAGGAAGAAGAATAGTCATGACGGTTTTTTTTTTTTTTCTTAAGTAGTTGACTCGTTGCGTTAAACTAAGATTGCTCAAGTTTAGTTTTACTCCTTTAGAGGATATACGTGTAAGGATTCGAACGCACAATACACACAAATACAGGCATATATATGTGTGTGTGTGTATGTGTGTGTCTGTATGTATGCATTTGTGTATGCGTGTATATATATATATATATATATATATATATATATATATATATATATATATACACACACACACATATATATATACATATATATATATATATATATATATATATATATATATATATATATACACACACACACACACACACACATATATATATATATATATACATATATATATATATATATATATATATATATATATATATATATATATATATATATATATACACACACACACACACACACACACACACACATATATATATATATATATATATATATATATATATATATATATATATATATATATATATATAGACGACAGAAAGACAGACAGACAGCAGAAGAAGGTTGTCAAGGCACAGACAAGCATCTGACATTATGCAAATGAGAGGGGAGGGGGTGGGGGTGGGAGAGGACTGCATTCCTTCAAGCGCTGCCCCAGCTTCGACAGTCAGCGATGTTCATTTGTTTTCTCTGTTGGCAGCGCGTCCACGATGGTTGTAATCGAAATTGTTATTTTTTGGCGGTTATTTTGAATGTCGTGGGTGGTATCTGGTGTGATGATGATATTGGGTGTATTGGGTGTTTTTATTTTATTATTATTGCTATTGCGTGGCGAAATTTTGAATGTATTTTATTTATTAGTTTCGTTGTCACTAAGCGTTTTTGTTCTTAATTGAGTTTTTTTTTTATACAAGGTGTAGCAAGAAGAGATGTGTGGATCGTATTATTATTATTTTTTTTTTTGTTATAGCATGAGATAAGGCCATTTTTATTATAGTTTGAGATAAGACCTATCATCTGTTTCCCTCGCTGATCTCGCCTCCGTGTGCCCCCCCCCCTCCCCCCCCCCTGTACTCTTCTTCTCTTCCTCCCCTGTCCCCCACTTTCACCCTCTCCCCTCCCGTGCACAGTAATAACAATGGGGATAATTGTTCCCCATTCCCTCACTCCCTCCCATTCCCTCACTCCCTCCCATTCCCTCACTCCCTCCCATTCCCTCTCTCCCTCCCATTCCCTCACTCCCTCCCATTCCCTCACTCCCTCCCATTCCCTCACTCCCTCCCATTCCCTTATGCTTCCTTCCCCATTCGCTAGAGCTTCCTCCCCTCCCCATTCACTAGTCCCTCTCCGTTCCCCACTCCCCATTTGCTCGTTTCCCCTCTCCTCCCCATTCCCTCGTGCCCCCCCCCCTTCCCCAGTGCCCCATTTCCCGTCCCCAGCCCCCCTTCACGGGTACATCCCCATTGACTCCTCACCTCGTCGGTCTAACCCTGTGAACTTTCACCCCCGTGATGACCTTACCGCGTTAATAAAGTTGTTGTACTAACCAGCAGTACGATCAGTAATTATCTCGAGGGCAAGAAGAAGTCTCCCTCACCCCCTCCCGGCTCGCGTTACTAATGACCCGTTTACAACATCACCTTGGCCCAGGTGAGGGACTTTCCGGGTGGCGGTACTTCCACGTGACCTTCTCAATTAATTAATTCGGAAGGGAGGCGTCTAGGGTTGCGTCCGATGGAGTTGTTTCTTGGTTAATGCGTGTGTCAATAAGGCGTGAAATCCGGTTCGGTTAATGGGCTTCGGACGAGCTGTGGGTTTATATAAGGCGTGAGCAAACTTCGTGCACGAGCTGGAGGGAGAAGGATGTGGGAGGATAATGATGATGATAATAGTGGTAATGATAGTAACTATGAGGAGTGATAACGATAGTAATAATA
Source organism: Penaeus japonicus (assembly GCA_017312705.2). Lineage (NCBI taxonomy): Eukaryota > Metazoa > Arthropoda > Malacostraca > Decapoda > Penaeidae > Penaeus > Penaeus japonicus. The sequence goes on along the minus strand of BOPN01004916.1, from coordinate 27,301 downwards.
GTATGAGGAATGATGATGATGATATGAGGAATGATGATGTTAATATGAGGAACGATGATGATATTAATATGAGGAATGATGATAGTGACAATATGAGGAATGAGGGTGATAATGATAATAAGAGGAATGATGATGATAATGATAACATGAGGAATGTTGATAGTAATAATATGAGGAATGTTGATAGTAATAATATGAGGAATGTTGATAGTAATAATATGAGGAATGATGATAATGATAACGTTAGGAATGATAATAATAATGTGAGGAATGGTGATGATGATATGACGAAGAATAATGACAATGATTAAACTATGAGGGATATTGATAGTTATTGATGCAGGGTTTCCACGAAGGGTCTCCTAGAAAGAAGGAGTAAGTCTGGTCTTGTGGTCCAGCATTCTTCCCCCTCCCATCCCCCCCCTCCCCCACTCCCCCTATCCACTAAGCCCTCCAGCTCCTATTCTCTCCCACCGCCATTCCCTCCGCCCATTCCTCGTCACATTGCTCTCCCAACCATTTCCACCATTTCCAACCGCCCCGCCCCCCCCCCCCTTCACTCCTCCTATTCTCCTTCTCTCCTTTCCATCCCCCTCCTCCCATATCCCCACACGATGTCCTTCCCCTTCCCCCTTCCCTTTCTCCCTTCCCCCTTCCCCATCCCCCTTCCCCATCCCCCTTCCCCTTCCCCTTCCCCCTCCCCCTCCCCATTTCCCCCTTCCCCCTTCCCCCTAATCACCTACCTCCTCTCCGACCTGAAGTTCCTCTCTAGCCTTCACAGGTTGTGGTAGCCCAGAGGGATGAAGGGGGGAGGTGGAAGGGGGAAGGGCTAGGGAAGAACAACTATAATGAATAGGGAGAAGATTCTCTCTCTCTCTCTCTCTCTCTCTCTCTCTCTCTCTCTCTCTCTCTCTCTCTCTCTCTCTCTCTCTCTCTCTCTCTCTCTCTCTTTCTTTCTCTCTTTCTCTCTTTCTCTCTCTTTCTCTCTCTCTCCCCCCCCTCTCTCTCTCTCTCTCTCTCTCTCTCTCTCTCTCTCTCTCTCTCTCTCTCTCTCTCTCTCTCTCTCTCTCTCTCTCTCTCTCTTTCTCTCTCTCTTTCTCTTTCCCTTTCCCTCTCTCCCCCCCTCTCCCTCTCCCTCTCTACCTCTCTCTCCCCCGCTCATCTTCTCTCTCCCCTTCCCCCCTCTCCTCCTTCTCGAGAACGACAACGAGAGAATAAGCAAGAGAGATGAAATAAATGGAAGAAAAAAAAAATAGAATCCGAAGCACGGACAATCCCGCCAGCAAGTTCTCGGTCACGTTTGCCGCCGGACACTTTCTGTATCCGGAGGCGCCTCGCGACACATTGCTTGCCGCTGGGGCTACGTCAGGAGGGGCTACGTCAGGAGGGACTACGTCAGGAGGGGCTACGTCAGGAGGGGCTACGTCAGGAGGGGCTACGTCAGGAGAGCCATCCCGCTCCGTGCTGCGTCATGACACGGAGGGCTATCGTGGACCCAGGCCTGGCATTTCCTTTGCTAGTACTGCGTTATGGGATTGGGGCTGACGGGAGGGAGGGTGGGCATTGGGAGAGAGGGAAGGAAGGAGGGAGCGAGGGAGTGAGCGAGGGAAGGAGGGAGGAAGGGAGTGAGCGAGGGAAGGAGGGAGGAAGGGAGTGAGCGAGGGAAGGAAGGAGGGAGCGAGGGAAGGAGGGAGGAAGGGAGGGAGTGAGCGAGGGAAGGAGGGAGGAAGGGAGTGAGCGAGGGAAGGAGGGAGGAAGGGAGGGAGTGAGCGAGGGAAGGAGGGAGGAAGGGAGTGAGCGAGGGAAGGAGGGAGGAAGGGAGTTAGCGAGGGAGGATAGGGATTGGGAGAGAGGGAAGGAAGGAGGGAGCGAGCGAGGGAGGATAGGAATTGGGAGAGAGGGAAGGAAGGAGGGAGCGAGCGAGGGAGGATAGGGATTGGGAGAGAGGGAAGGAAGGAGGGAGCGAGGGAGTCAGCGAGGGAAGGAGGGAGGAAGGGAGTGAGCGAGGGAGGGTGGGTATTGGGAGAGAGGGAAGGAAGGAGGGAGCGAGGGGGATAGGGGGGATTGGGAGTGAGGGAAGGAGGGAAGAAGGGAGCGAGCGAGGGAAGGAGGGAATATGGGAAGGAGCGATGGAATACGGAAGGGAGGTGGAAGGAAGGAATATGGAAGGGAGGAGGAAGGAGGGAATATGGAAGGGAGGAGGAAGGAGGAAGAAGGAAGAAGGAAGAAGGAAGAAGGAAGAAGGAAGAAGGAAGAGAGAGAGAGAGAGAGAGAGAGAGAGAGAGAGAGAGAGAGAGAGAG
>BOPN01004916.1:10000-17500 GCA_017312705.2 Penaeus japonicus | reverse complement strand
GCTATCCGCTTTTGATCGCGTTGCAAATACCTTTTCGTGATTTTATGATATGAAACGTTCTCTCTCTTTCTCTCTCTCACTCTCTCTCTTTCGCTCTCTCTCTCTCTCTCTCTCTCTCTCTCTCTCTCTCTCTCTCTCTCTCTCTCTCTCTCTCTCTCTCTCTCTCTCTCTCTCTCTCTCTCTCTCTATTTCTTTCATTCATTTATCGCCCAATTACTCTACTCCCAGTAATGTCGAAAGTTCTTGAGAAAATAGTCGCAAATCAATTATCAGCATTCCTAGAAGCAAATAAGTTTCTATCTAACACGCAACATGGATTTAGAAGTAGGCTATCAACCGAAGCAACATTACTGAAAATCAGAAATGAAATTTATAGCAACATAGACAACAACCAAATAAACTTGCTCACTCTATGTGATTTGTCGAAGGCCTTTGAGAGTGTTAACCATGAAATTCTTCTCAACAAACTAAGAAATCACGGAATTGATAACTATTGGTTTAGAAATTACTTATCCGCCAGAACTCAGTTTGTCAAAATACGTGAAAATCTGTTATTAAAACAACAAGTCTCATTTGGTGTTCCACAAGGCTCCATATTAGGCCCAATTTTATTTAATATATTTATTAATGACTTGTCGACAGTTGCACAAAACTATCTTATTCAGTACGCTGATAACTCTCAGTTTCTTCGCGCAACCTCTGTAAACGATGTAAACGATTTAATAGAAAACACTAAATAGACTGCCACAGAAGCAAAAGAGTTACTTTGATAGAAATGGTCTGAAACTGAATCCACAGAGACCACAATTCATTTTCATGGGCAGCCGTCAAAACATTGCCAAAATCCCCACAGATACAACTATAGAATTTGGAGGTTGCTACATAAAACCGAGCACCTCAGTCAAAAATCTAGGAGTACACATAGACAGATATATGACTTTTGAAACATACTGACTACATTACAGGAAGGTAATGGGCACCTTGATATACCTAAATCACATAAAAGACAATTTCCCTACAGGAACAAGAATCATTGTCGTACAAACACTAGCCCTCAGTATCATTAACTACTGCCTAAACATCTGGGGTTCAACAAACAAAAACAAATACAAAAAACGCAAAAACTACAAAAAAAAAAAAAAATGCTGCAACAGTAGCAATAGGAAATGTATACAAATTCGACCACATATCACCCACACATAAACAAACTGAAATAGTTAAAATCCAACAAAAATACAATTATGACACAAGTATACTAATCCACAAAATTATACAAGGAAATTATCCACATTGGCTTTTACCTACAAAACGATAGCCAGTTTAACAGGAGTGAAAACTAGACCAAAAAAATCTGTATGTCAACGTATCAAATACGAAGAAATATGCAGATCCGAGGACCAATGATCTGGAACCATCTACCACAACATCTAAACAATATTTCCAACCTAAATACATTTAAAATAAAATTGAAAGAACATCCGAAATATCAATGACATCAGGCGCTTGAACATCAAGCCAAACACGGTATTTCAGTCACTTGTAATGTTAATATGTTGTCTATATTGGCCACACATGTACTTTATATTGACTATGTTGATGCTATATTATTATACAATGTTGATACTATACATGTAAAATAGAATAACCATTGTAATTAGTGGAATAAAGTATTTTGAATTTGAATTCTCTCTCTCTCTCTCTCTCTCTCTCTCTCTCTCTCTCTCTCTCTCTCTCTCTCTCTCTCTCTCTCTCTCTCTCTCTCTCTCTCTCTCTCTCTCTCCCCCTCTCCCTCCCTCCCTCCCTCCCTCTCTCTCTCTCTCTCTCTCTCTCTCTCTCTCTCTCTCTCTCTCTCTCTCTCTCTCTCTCTCTCTCTCTCTCTCTCTCTCTCTCTCTCTCTCCTCCCCCTCTCCCACTCTCTCTCTCTCTCTCTCTCTCTCTCTCTCTCTCTCTCTCTCTCTCTCTCTCTCTCTCTCTCTCTCTCTCTCTCTCTCTCTCTCTCTCTCTCCCGTCGCTCTCTTACTTGCTTTCGCACTCGTTCTCGCTCTCTCTTTTGTTAATTGACTCCCAGGATTATTATTATTATATTATATGAGCCATCGCTCCTCGAGTACATAAAGCTGGATTCATTATTACCTTATTATATTAAACTATCATATTAATGAATCCAACCCCAAAAAGTAGGTGGGTTGTACTGCAAAAGACACGGCAACACCCCTTTGTAATTTTCTCCCTGTTGCCTCGGAATGAAATAGACAATAGTATTCCGTCAAGAAAACAATGAACAATCTATGCAAATTCCGAGAAAGGATCGTCAGCCGCCATTTATGCTTTCCCTTGGGATTTTCGCGCCTTCGGAAAGCTGGAAACAATAACATAACAGTGTTGTTTATGTCTGATGGCGTGTCATTCTCTCTGGCTAATGACCTCGACAAGATTTCGGTTTCCCAGTATTTAAGTTGGCTCGCTTTTTGAAGTTGTTTATTTATTTATTCATTATTCATTTATTCACTCGTCTTGGTTTTATCGTGATTTATGTTTTTTTGATGGTACTTTTATATTTGTGTGTATGTATTCATTTATGTGATTTTGTTATATTCTATTGCCTTGTTGCACGATAAACATCCATATATGTACATACATACATACATACATACATACATACATACATACATACATACATACATACATACATACATACATCTGTACGCAACGATGTATGCATTATCTCGCTGTTTAATGCCACACTACACCGTAAGACCATACCGAAATCATTAAAAAGTGTGACTTTTAATTTTCTTCTCTAACCATGATTTACAAGTTTTCGGTCAACGTCTTATAAATATACGACGACAAATCTTGAGTCGGCGTGTTTACTCGAGTCACGTCTTTGTTCGGGTGAGCAATTTGGTGATTGTTATCTTGGTCTGCAGCTGTGGGAAAAAAAAAAAAAAAACTGAAGGAGGAAAGGACAGTTTGTCTTGACGCATTCGGAATATCTGGTCGGTCCCGTGAAAATCGGATTACTTTAATATATATATATATATATATATATATATATATATATATATATATATATATATACTTTCCGAAGTGCAAAATGGGGGGGGGAGGGGGGGGTAAGTGAAATGTTTGATTTTGTACAGAATTTATGTGGTTTTGGTGAATTCCAGAGCACAAATTACAAATTCATTTGGTTTAAGCTTAATACATGAAGCTGCGGTGTATACAGCATTTCGTATATCACATAACTTGGTAGACGCAACTTCAGATAGAGATACAGATATAGGTATAGGTATAGGTATAGGTATAGATACAGATACAGATACAGAAACCTGACATCAGATAATGCCAGTATATGTAGCACAGATATATACAGATCACTATCTATCTCTATCTATCTATTTATCTATTTACACACACCCACCCACTCACCCCACCCCACACCCATACACCCGCACCCACCCCCAACCCCACCCCACATACACTCCCACACCTCACCCCCACACCCCTACACCCGCACCCCACACCCCTACACCCGCACCCCACACCCCTACACCCGCACCCCACCCCCCTACACCCACCCCCTACACCCACACCCCTACACCCACCCCCCACCCCCACACCCCTACACCCGCACCCATACCCCCACACCCCTACACCCGCACCCACACCCCCACACCTCACCCCAACCCCACCCCTACACCCACACCCACACCCCCACACCCCTACACCCTTACCCACACCCACGCAGAACTGATCCCAGTGCACCTCTAATCCCAGGTCTCGTATTCCAGGTGGTTGCTTCCTCTGATGAAGACGGGGCACTCGCGGCCGCTGGACACGGGAGACCTCTATCATGTCCAGCCACAAGATGCATCGCAAGGACTGGGAGATCGCCTTCAAAAGTCAGTCAGTCGTCTCCTTTGCTCTGCCTCTCCTCCTCTTCTTCTTTTTGTTGTTCTTCTTCCTTTTTTTTTTTTTTTTTTTACTCTTCCTTTTCCTCTTCTTCCTTTAGTCCCGTTCCCTGTCTCTCTCTCTCTCTCTCTCTTTTTTTACCATCCATCTCCCTCCATCTCTGTCTTCTTTCTCCTTCTCCTTCATCTTCATCTCCTTCTTCTCCTTCTCCTTCTTCTCCTTCTTCTCCTCCTCCTCCTCCTCTTCTTCCTCCTCCTCTTCTTCCTCCTCCTCCTCCTCTTCCTCCTCCTCCTCTTCCTCCTCCTTCTCCTCCTCCTCCTCCTCCTCCTCCTCCTCCTCCTCCTCCTCCTCCTCCTCCTCCTCCTCCTCCTCCTCCTTCTTCTTCTCCTCCTTCTTCTTCTCCTCCTTCTCCTTCTTCTCCTTCTTCTCAGTTTCCTTTTACTTCTACTTCTACTTCTACTTCTACGTCTACTTCTCCATCTCCTCCTTCTCCTTCTTCTTCTCCTTCTACTTCTACTTTTACATCTCCTTCTTCTCCTTCTACTTCTACTTCAACTTCTACATCTCTTTCTTCTCCTTCTCCTTCTTCTCTTTCTCCTTCTCCATCTCCTCCTTCTTCTCCATCTCCTTCTCCTACTTCTACATCTCCTTCTTCTCCTTCTCCTTCTCCTTCTTCTCTTTCTCCTTCTCCGTCTCCTCCTTCTCCTACTCCTTCTCTTTGTACTTCTACTTCTCCATCTCCTTCTTCTCCTTCCCCTTCCCCTTATTTTTCTCCTCCTCCTCCTTCTCCTTCTCCACCTCCTCCTCCTATCCTTCCTCCTCCACCTTCTTCTCCTCCTCCTCCTCCTCCTCCTTCTTCTCCTCCTCCTCCTCCTCCTCCTCCTCCTCCTCCTCCTCCACCTTCTTCTCCTCCTCCTCCTCCTCCTCCATCTTCTACTCCTCCTCATACTCCTACTCCTCCTCTTCCTCCTCCTCCTCCTCTTCCATCTTCTCCTTCTCCTCCTCCTCCTACTCCTCCTCTTCCTCCTCCTACTCCTCTTCCTCCTCCTCCTCCTCCACCTTCTCCTCCACCTTTTCCTCCTCTTCCTCCTCCTCCTCCGTCTCCACCTCCTCCTCCTTTTCCTCCTACTCCTCCTCCTCCTCCTCCTCATCATCATCATCATCATCATCATCATCATCATCCCCCCTCCTCCTGCTCCTCTCCCTCTACCTCCTATTCCTATTTATTACTCCCCCTCCTTTTTTCCTTTTTCTCATCCTGCTCCTCTCCCTCTACCTCCTATTCCTATTTATTACTCTCCCTCCTTTTTTCCTTTTTCTCATCCTGCTCCTTCTCCTTTCTTCCCCTTCTTCTCTTTCTCCTTCTCCTCCTCCTCGATCTATATATTCATCTCCATCTCCATCTCCCTTTCCCTTTTCCTCTCCCTTTCCCTTTCCCTCTTATTTTCCCTTGTCCTTTTCCTTTGTCTTCTTCTCTCCCTCCCTCCCTTCCTCTCTCTCCCTCTCCCTCTCCCTCTCTCTCTCTCTCTCTCTCTCTCTCTCTCTCTCTCTCTCTCAAGATACACAAGTATCAAGACATTGCAATCAAGAATGTAAAGAAAACTCGCGTCCCTCCCTCGAACTTATATAGCAATAACAAAGATTCTCTATTATCAACCTTAAAACACACTGCTCGAAAGATTGGTAGGGCATACAAAAGAAACAGAACAGCTCCCTTACTGGAACTGTTTCAGGAGGCTCTTCAAGCAGTTCGAGACAGAGTCGCATTATTGCAACAAGAAAAATGGGAGAAATTTGTCAATTCACTAAATAACTCAACACCAATAGGAAAAGCACGGGAGGGTATTAATAGGTTAAAAGAGAAAAAACATCTCAGATCGCACATCCAAATCCTCGAGAAAAAGCAAATGAGCTCATCTACAGACATGCTAAGATATCCAGCCCTGACTCACTGAATAGTGAATCAGCTGCTCTCTTATGCGAATCTTATGCAGGCATGAGGGAATTGATTGACTCGATGATTGAGCAGTATGATGATTGCGATGTTTCGTTTACTGAGACCGAGCTTGATGCTGCCCTCACCAGAGGCAATTCAACAGCTCCTGGCGAGGATGGCATCACGTATGACGTCATTAGACTACTCAGAAATGTCCCTGGTGATCCTGTTCTACGATTGTTCCGACTCATTTATGAAAAGGGTGTGCTACCAATATCCTGGACGCAGAGTATTATAACACCAATACCAAAGACAAATAATCCAGGGGAATACAGACCGATTTCCTTAACTAGTTGCCTTTGTAAAACTTTTGAAAGTCATACTAAATCGGCTATTATTTAGGATTAAAGATAAAATGTCGCCAGCTCTTTATGGATTTATGCCAGACAAGAGTGTTCAAAATTGTATAACAACATTTCTGTCAATTCTTGGAGGCAATGGGTTCACTATTTTCCTGGATTTGAAGTCTGCATTTGATACAGCTAATAGGCAAATAATCCTACACGAACTAGCCCTGATGGGAATCGGGGGACATATATTACAGTGGATCAATGGATACTTCCAGAATAGGCAATCAGCCGTAGTGTTTCAAGGTTATAAGAGCGAACAGAAGGCCATGTCGCTCGGCATCCCCCAAGGGGGAGTCCTAAGCCCTTTGTTATTTAACGTTTTGGTAAACTCCCTTATCAGACGTTTTAAACAACAAGCCAATGCCACGATCATAAGCTATGCTGATGATATATTGATTCATGCTAGAAATTATCAAGACTGTATATGTGCACTGCAGACAATATCGACGGTCTGCAATGAACTAGGATTGATTATTTCAATAGATAAGACCAAGGTATATAGTCATAATGTAAAAGATCGAGATAAACAGTTCAATATAGATGATGATAGTATAGCTCAGGTTGAGTCATTTCGATATCTCGGAGTAAATATTCCACATACGGCCGAAGATGTTGAGGTGATCAATCAAAAATGTAAGAGTAGATTAGCTGCCCTACGAGCAGTTGCTGGCAATAATGTAACTTCGGGGGCAAACATACGAATTGTAAGAATGATGTATACAGCTTACATAAGACCCCTCATTGATTATGCTGCACCTGCTCTAATAACACAGCCATCCCGAACAATTAGAAGGCTAGAAGTAATGCAAAATGTGGCAATGAGGATAATCCTGGGATGTCCAAATACTACTAAGGTCTTGAACATGAGGAAAGAACTCGGATTGCCAAGCATTACTGATAGGATCACAGAAATCAACACAATGACAGCAATAAAATTATTAAGATCGCCAGATGACAGTATAGCCAAGGAATCTTTGTTAAATTGCCTTTCCACGGGGCGCCACAGATCTGCTTGGGTCAAGAAAACATGCTCAGAGCTTCGAAACCATGATATGATAGAGTTCTGCAAAGGCATCCCTCAAAAACATTCTGTTCCGCCATGGGAGATAAAGCACTTCGACATCATCAAAGCAAGTGTCCCTCCAAAAAAACAAATTGAAAACAACGCTCACCTGAAAGCTAAATTAAGAAAGGACATTCTGAAGCAAATTCACGAGATTAAGCAAGAGTATGAGATAA
>BOPN01004916.1:0-5000 GCA_017312705.2 Penaeus japonicus | reverse complement strand
TGTATCTGTATGTAGTATGCATATAAATACATAAAGGAATACATGCATGTTATGGTTTGGCAGAATTTTGTGAGAAACTGCTCTCAAAATAAAAAAGAAAATGAGAATCTGCCAAGCCAAACAAATTTTCCGCTAATTGTATTATAAATTTTAAAAATACCACTCCGTTTCTGATTTGCATCTTTAACATCTGAAGAAGAAAAAAAACTCTTAGTTTGTACTTCTTGAAACAGGATCCCCATCCAAAAAATAAATAAAAAATAAATAAAAAATAATATAATAATAATAATAATAATAATAATAATAAAAAAATAAACTTTCACAAATCAACATTTATGATAATAGTTCTACTTGACACAAAAAATATGCCAAAATCAATACTCTCCTTTCAATGTGGAATTATGTCACAGACAGAATTCCCCCTAGTTCTCTTCATATACATGCTCCCTAACAACCATATTTAGAGTCAGTTCATCTTGGGTAAAATTGAGGATTTTTGAAATGTAGGAATAATAAATGTCATGTCAGCCAGCTATTTCAACTGCTCTCAAACCCTTTAAATATGATAAAAAAAAATTCAGTGTTATCAACATGAGCAAATAGAGTACTCTATTTATAATCAATCCATTGGCCGCGGTTTTAATAAAATATGTATACAGTCATGTGGCGGGTTTATGTTGTATGGCACGGTGCCATCAGCGTTGATGACCGATGTTGCCTTGACAGCAAATCATGCCATCCGCTGCGTTAAGTAGCTGTTGTAGATTTCTCTCTCCCTCACTCCTGACATTCTCCAACCAGGTAAGCCAAATCTTACCTCAATCTAATCTATTACTAATTGAAGATGGTGATTTTGGCATGAGGGGTAGTAAACAAATTCTAAATTGTACTTAAAAAAAATAAATAATCTGAATTGTTGAAATCTGATAAAAAACATTCAACAGGAAATATGGCAAGAGCTCCTAAGGCAGTAAAAAACCTTCCCAAAAATTTGCCATGGTCAACAAGTAATGAGCGATGAGAGAAAGTTGCGTCATTTAAGAAAGTCAAGCTGTAACTGAGATGACTAAGAATGTGGCTGTAAATATCTTTTTAAATGCCATTCCTTTTATTCTAATTTTCTTTTTAAAATCCTTCATAGCAAATTTTACACTTCTTCACATTATATAAATAATAATAATAATAAAATAAACTTTTAGCACACTTAAATATAAATAATTTAAAAAATTATTAACTATCAATATCATTAGAAAAAATGCCGCCACCCAATGCAATCAGCATCAATGAACAATCACTCCTAAAATATCCTTAGGCGTTAAGAAGAGGTGGAGTATAATAACTAATTAATAATGATAATAATAATCATAAGAGTAATGTTCTGAAAAAGCAGATGAGAAAACAAGTGAAATAGTAAACAAACAAAAAATTAATGACTAACATGAAAATAAAAACGACGATTATGATGATGATATTACTAGTGAAACGGAAGATGATGAATGATTGATTTATAATGATAATAGTGTCAATAGTAGTAATAAGATGAAGAAAAATTTTATTCAAACCAATATTTTTGTGGAGGATTGTAGAAGAAATGAAGAAACAAATCATTTGTACCTCTTCAAAGAAAATTTCAGCTTAAACTGACAAAAATCCAAGTTTTTTCTTCTTTTCTTTACTTTTTCACCATCTATATACACAGCAAGTTTTATCTGTAAAAAGAGACAAATAACTTCACTGATTCTGTCTTCTTGGCCTTTTATAATAAGCATCTGTACTAAAAGCAAAAATGTCTTAAAGAAGTAAATCCTTAAAAAAAAAATAATAATAATAATCATACATAAAAAAAACATGCCTTTTATACTTTAACAAATACTATCACACTACAAGTAGAACATTCATATATATATATATATATAAAAGATAAAAGAGAAAAAGAAAAATATTCATTACAAAATACGAAGGGTCTAAATTTCACTGATATTATAAAAAAAGAAAAAAAATACAAACTTTCCCTGCTAACTTTCCCAATTTTCCTAAAAATCAAAAAAAGATTATCTACAATAACCATTTCATCCTTTATATTAGGGTTGTCAGATCATCATCTATAACAAAGCAGGTCCGGTCCTCCCTGCAGTGTTGCAAGCCTCCCTCTTTGCAGCACTACCAGCAGTTGACTGCAAGAGGTTATCGTCAACGGCTCCTTGATTTCCATCTTTACAACAAAGGGTTGTCCACACTAAGGCCCAACTCAATGAACATCTCAGGCTTTGCATGTAAATATAATTCTCGTATCACAATTTACAAATATCTCATTTTTTTCATTTCTTTTTTTTTTTAAATATGTATATAAATTATCTATCCACAAAGGAGCCGCCAGAGCGCGTGCAAGTGCAAGTCCGCTGGCTGAGCCTTGCGGTTCGCCTGAGTTATGGAGGTAGCTCGCCCAGGAGGCCTTGCTGCTGCAGCTGTGACCGCACTAGCGCATTTTCATTCTTCAGCGCCGCATTCTCATTCTTGAGCACCTCCACCTCCTGCTTGAGCAACTCAAAGTCCATGTCCCGACGCTGCATCTCCTTGAGCCGCTCCATCAGCTGTTCGTTTTGCAGTCTCAGTTCAGAGATGTAGTCGCACGCCTTGGCCAGGATGCCACCTTTGCTCTGAGGAGAAGGAACAAGGTTAAATCACGACTAGGGTACTTGATCTTTATTTCATCTTCTCATATATATGAGTATCTAAATAATGTAAATCTAATACCTGCTGAGAAGGAAAACATATTACCTCTTATTATTAAAATTAGTGAAAAAACATACATATTACCAATTTTAGCGCTATAAATCACATTTCCACCAGAAGTTTAATTGAAATAAAATAAAATAGTAATACATGCATCTTATTGATTCTCATAATCTCATTTTCAATTAAAGTTATAAACCAATTTTACACCTCTGTCACCAATATCATTAGCAGCATATACATTTGATATAAGCTTCTATAAGGTCTGGTATTCAGTGACTATGTGCCATATGTCTGGAAGAGTAACAAGCCCATGTGGATTGCTATCTTCTTCATTTCTACTGGGACTGAATTGTTAACAAACGCAATCATGACTAGTTGAGGCCTTGACACACACTTCCAAGACGGGATACATCTTTAAATGTTGTGGGCATCTTAAAATGTTGGGTTTCCTATTATTTTCTGGATTTATGATATAACATATGAGTCTATATTTGAAATATAAGCAAAGTGAGACTATTTAGCACTTGGTATGATGAAGGAGTAACTAGGAATTAAAGGAATTAAAGTGGCCATTAACCCATTCACGTTGGCTGACGTCCTATCACATGGTCGAGAAATATCCCTGGACCTGGGTGATGTCCAGAGACGTCTTGCATTTTCTCGCCGAGTTCCAGGCAGGGCAGCTGTGACGTGATGAAAAGTTAGCAATAGAACACTAGATTATTCTTAAATATAATCATTTTTCATAATTTCTTAGACTCTGTTAGTTTCCTTTAGGTGTTTGAATGCAACGCAGTAGTAGTACTAAAAAAAAAAAAAAATTAATTAAAATAATAATAATAATAATAATAATAATAAAAATAATAAATTACGTCACAGAAAACCACGTGATATTAATGACATCATGGTAATTTCTGCTTCTGATCATTTGAATAAAAAGATCCGAGTCATAAAACTACTGTAAGATCAAATGTGACTTGCCAAGAAGTAAAATAAAAGAGAAAATTACCAATATAAAACTATTTCTAATTTGTTGATTACCCGTCATATCACTTCACATCACACCACGAAGTACATGTTATACAATTTACAGACATTTTCAAGAAAAAAGTGCTAATGATAATTTGAATTATGGGTGGATTTTTTTTTTTTTTTTTCCATGTCAAATAACTATATTTTTTATTACACATGACCTGGTTGGTTTAGAAAAGTGCAGACAACATAGTGTAATTTTCATAATATATTTCAACTGAATAAAAAATTCAAATCCTGTTTTCATTCCTCTTTAAACCTATGTTACTTCATTTTCATGTCTTATCCACATGATCAGAAAATATGGAGTATATACTACAATATCAGTCTTTAACAAACTAACTAAAGCAAATAAAAAGGAAACTGTATACCTTACAAAAAGTGTAATTTTCAAATCACATTTTACATATTTGAAGAAAATCTTTCAAGTAGGAGAGTGACAATCCTGGACATAGCAAACACTCCCTTCAAATTCTTCCTATCTAGCGGACCACCGACCTCTGGAACACACATGGCGTAATTGGCTGAACAGACTACTATCCTAAAACATTTTGTAGAATTTATTTGTCTCTTGACCTTTATCTATTCCGCTGCACTTAAACACAACATTCTTTTCATGTCTGAATGTCTAAGGGGACGAGTCAGGATGGATTTCCTTTTTTTTTCGTCACCTATTTGATAAGATTTTGATTTTTGTACAAAGTCTGATATGTAAATATGACATTCTACATCAGTTTAGTTATTCAATTACAATAATTACATGACAATATGACTTTGGCTTTGTATTGAACTAAGAAAAAAAAAAGTACAAATAAAATTGTATTTTGCCAAGGCGTCATGTGGAAAACATGCCTTCAATCATGACCAAATAACACAATAAATGTAATAGGTACTAAAAAAAAATAATGTATGCATAAACTAGAATAATTGTTTAACATGCTGAAGCCCTTTTCTAAACTTCTTTTTCATCCCCCCCCCAAAAAAAAAAAAGAAATAGAATTGCATTACCTTTCCAACAATATAAGCAGTTTAGAAATTGGTTGCAATTTTTTATACCGGCAAGGGCTAGAGAATTCAAAAGTTTCAAACACGGTGGAAAAATGTGAAAAACATAGTTAAAAAATGAAAAACAGACTGACCATGAACTAGAATAAATTTCCAATTTGAGACCCTTTGTTTTTCCTTTTTATTTCTTCTAGAAAATAAATAATCAAGATTTAAAATGTTATCCC
>BOPN01004915.1:95775-100775 GCA_017312705.2 Penaeus japonicus | reverse complement strand
CACAAACAATAGTAACAGTACCTCATATATGCGAAACATTATGACAACAGAGGACGAAGGATTGTGAAAAATACGAATCCGCCACAGCAAAACATGTCAATTCTCTAAATGACATGAGTGGTCGTTTGAAATGATTATAGTAGACCTGGTTCCTCCTTAGCAGCGATGCGTTATTTTCTAACCTGGAGTCAAGTTCCAAGTGTTTCGAAATGTTATTTACAGTATGCGAGTCTCATATTTCTGAATGGACAGTCAACGTATAAATATTCGGAACATGTATGGAGTGCATGTCAATATTTGGAAATGAAATGAGATAAACATGATGGCAAAAAAAAGAATAGAAAAGAAAAGAGAAAGAGAGAGAGAGAGAGAGAGAGAGAGAGAGAGAGAGAGAGAGAGAGAGAGAGAGAGAGAGAGAGAGAGAGAGAGAGAGAGAGAGAGAAGGGAGAGAGAGAGGGAGAGAGAGAGAGAGAGAGAGAGAGAGAGAAAGAGAGAGAGAGAGAAGAGAGAGAGAGAGAGAGAGAGAGAGAGAGAGAGAGAGAGAAGAGAGAGAAAGAAGAAAGAGAGAAAGAAAGAGAGAGAAGGGAGAGAGAGAGAGAGAGAGAGAGAGAGAGAGAGAGAGAGAGAGAGAGAGAGAGAGAGAGAGAGAAAGAGAGAGAGAGAAAGAAAGAGAGAGAGAGAGAGAAAGAGAGAGAGAGAGAGAGAGAGAGAGAGAGAGAGAGAGAGAGAGAGAGAGAGAGAGAGAGAGAGAGAGAGAGAGAGAGAGAGAGAGAGAATTCTAGTCTGTTTCTAAAAGTTAGTGTTACCATATCACTGTAGCTACATTCAATTTCATCCTTGCACCCAAGTTACTGTGTCTGTGTTCGGATATACACCAACATACGTACATGCAGGTATACATGTGTCAGAAACGTATTATTAAGTACTTGAGATTCATGGTTTGTGAATATACATGCACATACCAGTATGCACAAAACATACGGTATACAGATATGCCAGGCATGTATTCAACCACATAGAAGGATAGACAAACATATATAAAAGGAAATGCATGTTCAACTGCACGAAGATCCTAAATACGAGAGTGTGCCAAACGCATGACACATGTAAACACACACAGACAGATGAAAGCATACCGACAGCTGCTCACGTACACATTCATGCACATGGGCACAACAGACACAAACGCCCTCTCTCTCTCTGTCTAACAAGCACACACACACACACATACACACACACACAAACATACACAAACACACACACACACCCAAACACACACACACACACACACAAACACACACACACACACACTCTCTCTCTCACCCACCCACCCACCCCCACACACACACTATCTCTCTTTCTCTTTCTCTCTCTCTCTCCTTCCCTCCCTGCCTCCCTCCCTCCCTCCCCCTCCCTCCCTCCCTCCCCCTCAGACCCACACATCTACACCCACGTTCCCATCTACACCCCGCCACCCCCCTCCCCCCCTTATACCTCCCCCACAGAATCCGCACGAGTTTATCTCCCAAAAGACTTTATTTCCAAATGACGATCAAAGAATCTCAATTTCGCCTCACGGACTAGGTGAAGGTAAAGGCAATTGCAAAACACGACGGACGGCGGGAGGTCATAGCAACTTGTGCATTTCTTTAAGTTCACACACGCCGGGAACAACGCCTTCTGTGTACTGGTATGAATTGGTATATGAAGGCGGTATTGTGTGCTGTGGGGCGAGGGAATGCGCCTTTGGTGTTTTTTTTGTTTGTTTTTTTGTCCTTGGCTGTGTCTCTTTCTCTCTTTCTTTCTTTCTTTCTTTCTCTTTCTCTCCTTGGCTGTCTTTCTTTCTTTCTTTCTTTCTTTCATTCATTCTTTCTCTTTCTCTCCTTGTCTGTCTTTCTTTCTTTCTTTCTTTCCCTCTCTCTTTCTCTCTCTCTCTCTCTCTCTCTCTCTCTCTTTCTGTCTACTTCTCTCTCTTTCTCTCTTTTTCTGAATCTGTCTGTCTGTCTGTCTCAGTCCGTCCCTCTCTCTCTTTCTCTCCTTCTCTCTCTCTCTTTCTCTCTCTCTCTCTCTCTCTCTTCTCTCTCTCTCTCTCTCTCTCTCTCTCTCTCTCTCTCTCTCTCTCTCTCTCTCTCTCTTTCTCTCTTAACTTTACCCGTCTCTCTTCCTAGGGAAAATTCCATAGGATGAAGAGAGAAAACAAAAGGGTAAACGGGTAACAATGAAAAAAAAAGCAAAATAAAAGAAGGGAAATTCAAAGAGAAGACAAACAAATAAGCAAACCAAAATCAAAAACAACAACAACAAACAAAAATAATTCTCGTCAATGACATGACTTGTCTTAAAACAGTAGAATTACTTTTGTTGTTTTAGGAATGATAGAAATGATGATCCTTATAATCATGATGATATTGAAAAAAGTGAGGATTATTATTAGAATCAATTATATTAATTTTATTGCAAATATCGTTATCATTATCATTTTTGTTATAATTGATTTCCATTATCATTCTTGTCATCATTATTACCATCATTACCATTGTTATTATCATCGTTTTTATTGCCATCATCATTATTATTATCATCATTAATACTATTATCATTATTACCGTTATCATTAGTATCATTAAAATTGTTATCATCTTTATCATTATTACTTAAATTATCATCATAATTTTCGTCATTTTTGCCATTGTTGGTATTATCATCATAACATCATAATCATCATTATTACTCTTATCATCCTTTTTCTTCATCTTCTAATTTTCATCATATTTGTTATCATTATCATTTCGACTATCATCATTATCATTATCATAATCATCCTCAAAATCAATCTTATCATTGTTATCCTTTTTACTATCACCATTATCAATATTACTATTTTTACTATTGCTATTATCATATTTTTTTTATTATCTTAATTATCATCATTATTATCATCCGCCTCATCAATCTGATCATGAGTAATGCATGAGTAAAAATTCTGATATAACTATCTCCTCCTTCTCCTCCTCCTTCTTCTATTCTCCCTTATTGCTTTCCTTCTTCCTCTTCTCCTCTCCATATTGCACACATACACACACACAAACAAACACACACACACACACATACAAACACAAACACGCACACACAAACAAACACAAACAAACAAAAACACACACACAAATAAACACAAACACACAAACACACACAAACACTCACACACACAAACAAACACAAACACACACAAACACTCACACACACAAACAAACACACACAAACAAACACACACACACAAATAAACACACACACAAACAAACACACAAACATACACAAACACACAAGCAAACAAAACACACACAACCAAACACAAGCACAGAAACAAACAAACACACAAACAAACACACACACACACAAAGAGAACTGCAAGGTGAATGACCTCACAGTCAAAGCCAAGGTGTCAATAATTGATTCTGTCCCGACATTATTAACTAATTATAATTATCAAACTAACATTGATAACGCCTGGTCATGCACGTCCCTGCAATCAATCTTTGTTCCAAACTGTAGATAAGATAAGAAAAATAAATTATGACGCGTAGAAAAGAAACATCATGATTTATAGATAAGGTAATTTTTCAGGTTATGATAAAATGACTTTTTATTATCAACTCATATGTAGCGTATTGTTATCGTTGTTGTTATTGTTGCTGTTGTTATTTTTGTTATTATTATCATCAACAGTATAATTATTATCATTATTGTTATCATTACTATTATCGTTATCATTATCATCATGATTATTAGTAGTGTTATTGCTATTATCGTCCTTATTATTATAGTTATCATTATCATTATTACTATCATTGTTATCATCTATGCTATTATCAGTATTATTGTTATTATCCTTATTAATCATCACTGGCATCTCTATAATTATCATCACCTTTTTAAAGAAGTGCTGAAAGGGAAACAATACAAAAACAAATAAACAAACAGACGAAGAGGGAATGAAAATAGAAGATAAGAAAAAAGAAAAGACACAAATGGATAGTAAAGTAGGAAAGACAAGTGAATGATAGAAGTTAAAAAAAGAAGAAAGAAAGAAAGAAAGAAAATAAAAATAAAAATAAAATATATATGTATATCATTGTTGCTAATGTTTTTTTGAAGTAACTTTTTTATCTTTTAGAAATCTATCTTTATTGTTTCTATAATATCTTTTAAATACGATCTTACTTGTCTTTTTTTTTATCTCATCTTGAATTCTTTACAAATCAAATTATCTTAAATATTTCTTTCTATGTATCTATCTTTTCAAAAATCTATCCTCATTATTTCATAATATCTTTTAAATACGACCTTGCTTCTTTTTTATATTGATCTTAATCTGCCTACCACCCCCGCCCCCCCCCTTCTCTTTGTTGTACTAGAAATCTTCCTTTTTCTTCCCTCTCTTCTTGTTTGTATCTTCCTTCTCCTTCTTCCTCACCCTATATTCCAGCTCCAACATCTTCCTCCTCTTACTCCATTACTCTTTCCTCCTCCTTCATCTTCTTCGTCGTCCGTCTATCTCCTCCTCTTCTACTTCCTCTTCCTCCTCCTCCTCCTCCTCCCCTTACTCCTCCTCAGCCTTCTCTATCCTCCACCTCGCCTACCCACTCTCCCTTCTCCCCCTTCTCCCCCCCTCCCCCATTCTCCTCTTCCTCACTTTCCCCCTCCACCTCCACAGCCTCATCCTCCTTCATTCTTCCCCCTCCTCCTCCATCCTTCCCCCTCCTCCTCCTCCTCCATCCTTCCCCCTCCTCCTCCTCAGCCCCCCTCCCCCCATCCTCTTCCTGAAGTTAGATAGCTCATCTCGGGGAATTTCCTTCACGTAAGAAACAGGTTTATTCGTGAATAGAAATGAGTTTGGGGGGGGGGGGGAGATGAAGGGATGGAGAAGAAGTTGAAGGGGGGAGGGGAGGATGGGAGCCAGGGAAGATGAGAGGATGGGGGATAGGGAGATGAAGGGATGGAGA
>BOPN01004915.1:69791-72291 GCA_017312705.2 Penaeus japonicus | reverse complement strand
TTTGGTGTCTGTGTCTTTCTGTCTGTCTTTTGGTGTCTGTGTCTTTCTGTCTGTCTTTTGGTGTCTGTCTTTCTGTCTGTCTTTTGGTGTCTGTGTCTTTCTGTCTGTCTTTTGGTGTCTGTGTCTTTCTGTCTGTCTTTCGGTGTCTGTGTCTGTCTGTCTTTTGGTGTCTGTGTCTTTCTGTCTGTCTTTTGGTGTCTGTCTTTCTGTCTGTCTCTTGGTGTCTGTGTCTGTCTGTCTGTCTGTCTTTTGGTGTCTGTGTCTGTCTGTCTGTCTGTCTTTTGGTGTCTGTGTCTTTCTGTCTGTCTTTCGGTGTCTGTGTCTGTCTGTCTTTTGGTGTCTGTGTCTTTCTGTCTGTCTTTTGGTGTCTGTCTTTCTGTCTGTCTCTTGGTGTCTGTGTCTGTCTGTCTGTCTGTCTTTTGGTGTCTGTGTCTGTCTGTCTGTCTTTTGGTGTCTGTCTTTCTGTCTGTCTTTTGGTGTCTGTCTTTCTGTCTGTCTCTTGGTGTCTGTGTCTGTCTGTCTGTCTGTCTTTTGGTGTCTGTGTCTTTCTGTCTGTCTTTTGGTGTCTGTCTTTTCTGTCTGTCTCTTTGGTGTCTGTGGTCTGGTCTGTCTGTCTGTCTTTTGGTGTCTGTGTCTGTCTGTCTGTCTTTTGGTGTCTGTATTTCTGTCTGTCTTTTGGTGGCCTGTCTTCTGTCTGTCTCTTGGTGTCTGTGTCTGTCTGTCTGTCTGTCTTTTGGTGTCTGTGTCTGTCTGTCTTTTGGTGTCTGTGTCTTTCTGTCTGTCTCTTGGTGTCTGTGTCTTTCTGTCTGTCTTTTGGTGTCTGTGTCTTTCTGTCTGTCTTTTGGTGTCTGTGTCTGTCTGTCTGTCTGTCTTTTGGTGTCTGTGTCTTTCTGTCTGTCTTTTGGTGTCTGTGTCTTTCTGTCTGTCTTTTGGTGTCTGTGTCTTTCTGTCTGTCTTTTGGTGTCTGTGTCTTTCTGTCTGTCTTTTGGTGTCTGTGTCTGTCTGTCTGTCTTTTGGTGTCTGTGTCTGTCTGTCTGTCTTTTGGTGTCTGTCTTTCTGTCTGTCTCTTGGTGTCTGTGTCTGTCTGTCTGTCTGTCTTTTGGTGTCTGTGTCTTTCTGTCTGTCTTTTGGTGTCTGTGTCTGTCTGTCTGTCTGTCTTTTGGTGTCTGTGTCTGTCTGTCTGTCTTTTGGTGTCTGTGTCTTTCTGTCTGTCTTTTGGTGTCTGTGTCTTTCTGTCTGTCTTTTGGTGTCTGTCTTTCTGTCTGTCTCTTGGTGTCTGTGTCTGTCTGTCTGTCTGTCTTTTGGTGTCTGTGTCTGTCTGTCTGTCTGTCTTTTGGTGTCTGTGTCTTTCTGTCTGTCTTTTGGTGTCTGTCTTTCTGTCTGTCTCTTGGTGTCTGTGTCTTTCTGTCTGTCTTTTGGTGTCTGTGTCTTTCTGTCTGTCTTTTGGTGTCTGTGTCTGTCTGTCTGTCTGTCTTTTGGTGTCTGTGTCTGTCTGTCTGTCTGTCTTTTGGTGTCTGTGTCTTTCTGTCTGTCTTTTGGTGTCTGTGTCTTTCTGTCTGTCTTTTGGTGTCTGTGTCTTTCTGTCTGTCTTTTGGTGTCTGTGTCTGTCTGTCTGTCTTTTGGTGTCTGTGTCTTTCTGTCTGTCTTTTGGTGTCTGTGTCTGTCTGTCTGTCTTTTGGTGTCTGTGTCTGTCTGTCTGTCTGTCTTTTGGTGTCTGTGTCTTTCTGTCTGTCTTTTGGTGTCTGTGTCTGTCTGTCTGTCTTTTGGTGTCTGTGTCTTTCTGTCTGTCTTTTGGTGTCTGTGTCTTTCTGTCTGTCTTTTGGTGTCTGTGTCTTTCTGTCTGTCTTTTGGTGTCTGTGTCTTTCTGTCTGTCTTTTGGTGTCTGTGTCTTTCTGTCTGTCTTTTGGTGTCTGTGTCTTTCTGTCTGTCTTTTGGTGTCTGTGTCTTTCTGTCTGTCTTTTGGTGTCTGTGTCTTTCTGTCTGTCTTTTGGTGTCTGTGTCTTTCTGTCTGTCTTTTGGTGTCTGTGTCTTTCTGTCTGTCTTTTGGTGTCTGTGTCTTTCTGTCTGTCTTTTGGTGTCTGTGTCTTTCTGTCTGTCTTTTGGTGTCTGTGTCTTTCTGTCTGTCTCTTGGTGTCTGTGTCTGTCTGTCTGTCTGTCTTTTGGTGTCTGTCTTTCTGTCTGTTTTTTGGTGTCTGTGTCTGTCTGTCTGTCAGTCTTTTGGTGTTTGTGTCTTTCTGTCTGTCTTTTGGTGTCTGTGTCTGTCTGTCTGTCTGTCTTTTGGTGTCTGTGTCTGTCTGTCTGTCTTTTGGTGTCTGTGTCTTTCTGTCTGTCTTTTGGTGTCTGTGTCTGTCTGTCTGTCTGTCTTTTGGTGTCTGTGTCTGTCTGTCTGTCTTTTGGTGTCTGTGTCTTTCTGTCTGTCTTTTGGTGTTTGTGTCTTTCTGTCTGTCTTTTGGTGTCTGTGTCTGTCTATCTGTCTTTTGGTGTCTGTGTCTGTCTATCT
>BOPN01004915.1:62291-64791 GCA_017312705.2 Penaeus japonicus | reverse complement strand
TTTGAAATATCCACAAGATTTTTTCAATCTTGTTGAGTAATGAATTTATCTATTCATATATAAATCTATCTATATCTGTTTATTTATCCAAGTAACATTTATATTCTTTTTTTTTGACATACAGCTCTCATAAGAAATGAAACTGAAAGAAATAGCTTTTTCTTATATAAAAGATACACTGGAATGTATTACGTGCATTATTAAGTTAATCCTCGGGAAATGTTGATTAAAAGAAAGTCGTTGAAAATGGAAATATGATTTAAGTGGGAGAATGAAAAAGAAACGAGAAACTGAGGGAGAATTTCTTAATGGTAATAGTAATGATGATGATAGTGAAATTATAATGAAAATGATTACTACATCAACTATGATAATGATGAAGATGAGGATAGAAATAATAACAATAGCAATAATAATAATGAGAGTCATGATAATGTTAATGATGATAACTATCTCTCTCTCTCCATTTCTCTCCCCCCCTCTCTCTCTCTTCTCTCTCTCTCTCTCTCTCTCTCTCTCTCTCTCTCTCTCTCTCTCTCTCTCTCTCTCTCTCTCTCTCTCTCTCTCTCTCTCTCTCTCTCTCTCTCTCTCTCTCTCTCTCTCTCCCTCCTTCCCTCCCCCCTCTCTCTGTCCCTCCCTCCTCCACCCTCTCTCTCTCTCGATCTATCTATCTCTCCTCCCCCTTCTCTCTCTGTCTCTCTTTCTTTCTCTCTCACTCTCTCTTTCCAACACTGTTATAAACGCCATGAGAATGCAGTGAGAGAGCTTAAGAAGGAAGCCTCCGTCAGCGACTGGGAACGAAGGCTAGGGATAGTGAGAATGACGATAAGGAAAATGACAGCGATGACAGGGAACAGCTGATGATGACGATGACGATGATGACAGCGACTCGGGCTTGTCATCACCGAGGAGCCTGGCAGAAATGACAGATCTCACTCAATGATGTCAGGGGTGAGTGATGGGTGTGGCAGACAAGCTGGAGAAGCTCGAGTCATTTTTTTTTTCCTTGGCGTTATTAACCTTTTTTTTTTTATTATCTTTTTTTTACTCCGCCTCCTCTTCCTCCTTTAGCAGCTTTTCTTCTTTTTCTCCTCCCTTCTTCTCTTTTTCTCTCTTCTTTACCTGTTTTGATCTTCCTCTCTCTGCTTCCTCCCCTCTCCCAGCTCATTCCCCTCATTCAACCCCCTACTTTCTTCCCTCTTCCCCAACCCTCCCCCCACCTTTCTACCCCTTACCCCTTTCCCTCTCCTCTCAACCCCCTCTCCGCTCCATTCACCCTTCTTAAATCCATGTAATCCACCAAACCTCCTCCCCCCCACCCGCTCACCGCCTTACGCCCCACACGCACGTAATGACAGGCTAGCGCGGAGGGGCGTGAGCGAAAAGCGATTGGCCACGCGGACTAGTACGCAAGGGGGGCAAAAAGTAATCGTTCCTCTCGAACTCCCTTCCTTAATTTTCGTCTGGTGTACTTATCAAAGCTGTAGAGATTTATTGCTGTTATTTATGGCCGCGGAAAATGCCGACGGTTGGGTTATTGGTGTTTTTTCATCATTATCATCTTTATCGTTTATATTTGTACCGTTACAGATTTTTTTTTTTCAAATATGATTTCCCTCTTATTTTGATACGTTACATATGGCGGGGCGGAAGACGAGAGAGGGCGGGTCCATTCGTAATGAAGAATGATAACTTTCCTGATTATGAAAAGTGGGATTCATATTACTTATCTCTTAAATAAGATCTTTTAATAAGCAAACACTGAGGTGAATTAGATTAAACCACACACTTCTTTGATTAAGAGAGCGCTGGGTTATGTCGAAATATTCATCAAATATGATATCTACAAGGCTGTGTTACCATAAATAAGATAATGAAGCGTACTAACACAATAATAATACTACTAATAAAATAAAGTGTACCCCATGATAATGACAACAATAATTAAAAACACACGAAAAAAAAATATATATAAACCGAGCTTGCAGCCAAGTCTTTTCCCCCGCCATAAAACATGCATTGAGACAAGGAAGCGCCTTATTACTGTTACCTTTCCTAGAAAAACGAACACAAGGTGCAGTTGATGCCATTACGTGGAAACTCACGCACAAGGCGGCCATATGGTAAACACAGACTCATGAATGATTGATTGTGTGCTTATCTTTCTGCTTCTGAAAGCCTTCGCGACGGTAGCCTGAAGGACGGTCTTTTTGCCGTGGCTGATGAAAGCGATACGGACGATTAGGCAAACATATGCATAAACAGTATGCGTGTGCGTGTAAGTGTGTATGTGCACGCGAGGTCTAACATACACTAACACAAGGCACGTGCATACACAACCAAACATACATATACACGCAAACACACACACACACAGCATCACACACACACACACATACACGCAAACACACACACACACACACACACACACACACACACACACACACACACACACACACACACACACACACCCACACACCCACATATATATATATATATA
>BOPN01004915.1:30000-35000 GCA_017312705.2 Penaeus japonicus | reverse complement strand
TTCTTGCCCTCCACCCCCTCAATTCTCCACCCACTACCTCCTCATTCTTCTTCTCCTTCTTCCTTTCCCTACATCCCCCTCTACCCTCCTTCTCTCACCACTCCCTCCTTCTCCTACTCTTCCTCTTCCTCCACCGCCCCCACTACCATCGTCCTCTCTACCCTATGTCCCCCTCCCTCACCTACTCTCTCCTCCCTCCCTCTCCACTTCCCCTACCGACCCCCACTACCAAAACCTCCCTCCGCAATCACCCCCTACCACCTCCTCCACCACCTCCTCCCTTCCTCCACCTACCCACCCTCTACCTCCTCATCTTCCTCCTCCACCATCCCCCCACCACCTCCTCCTCCTCCGTTCTCCCTTAACCATCCTCCCCACCACCTCCTCCATCACCCATCCCCCCCCCCACCTCCTCCTCCCATCCCCCACCACCACCTCCTCCTCCTCCCTCCTCCCCCCACCACCTCCTCCTCCTCCTCCCATCCCCCCACCACCACCACCTCCTCCATCACCCATCCCCCCCCCACCACCTCCTCCTCCCATCCCCCCCACCACCTCCTCCTCCTCCCTCCTCCCCCCACCACCTCCTCCTCCTCCCTCCTCCCCCAACCACCTCCTCCCCCTCCCTCCTCCCCCCACCACCTCCTCCCCCTCCTCCTCCCATCCCCTCCTCCCACCTCCCATCCCCCCACCACCTCCTCCCCCTCCCTCCTCCCCCCACCACCTCCTCCTCCTCCTCCCATCCCCCCACCACCACCACCTCCTCCATCACCCATCCCCCCCACCACCTCCTCCTCCCATCCCCCCCACCACCTCCTCCTCCTCCCTCCTCCCCCCACCACCTCCTCCTCCTCCCTCCTCCCCCCACCACCTCCTCCCCCTCCCTCCTCCCCCCACCACCACCTCCTCCTCCTCCTCCCATCCCTCCCCCCACCTCCTCCTCCTCCCATCCCCCCACCACCTCCTCCTCCTCCCTCCTCCCCCCACCACCTCCTCCTCCTCCCTCCTCCCCACACCACCACCTCCTCCTCCTCCCATCCCCCCACCACCTTCTCCTCCTCCCTCCTCCCCCTACCACCTCCTCCTCCTCCCCCAACCATCTCCTCCCCACACCACGACCACCACCTCCTCCCATCCCCCCACCCCCACCACCTCCTCCTCCTCCCATCCCCCCACCACCTCCTCCCCCTCCCTCCTCCCCCCACCATCTCCTCCTCCTCCCATCCCCCCACCACCTCCTCCTCCTCCCTCCTCCCCCCACCACCTCCTCCTCCTCCCCCCACCATCTCCTCCCCCTCCCTCCTCCCCCCACCACCTCCTCCTCCTCCTCCTCCCATCCCCCCACCACCACCACCTCCTCCCATCCCCCCACCACCTTCTCCTCCTCCTCCCATCCCCCCACCACCTCCTCCCCCTCCCTCCTCCCCCCACCACCTCCTCCTCCTCCCCCCACCATCTCCTCCCCCTCCCTCCTCCCCCCACCATCTCCTCCCCCTCCCTCCTCCCCCCACCATCTCCTCCCCCTCCTCCCCCCACCACCTCCTCCTCCTCCCTCCCCACCCCCACCACCTCCTCCTCCTCCCCCCACCATCTCCTCCCCCTCCCTCCTCCCCCCACCACCTCCTCCTCCTCCCATCCCCCCATCACCTCCTCCCCCTCCCTCCTCCCCATACCAACCCATCCTCCCCACCACCTCCTCCTCCTCCCATCCCCCCCCCACCACCTCCTCCTCCTCCCTCCTCCCCCCACCACCTCCTCCTCCTCCCCCCACTATCTCCTCCCCCTCCCTCCTCCCCACACCACCACCTCCTCCTCTCATCCCCCCACCACCTTCTCCTCCTCCCTCCCATCCCCCCCACCACCTCCCCCACCATCTCCTCCCTCCTCCCATCCCCCCACCACCTCCCCCCTCCCTCCCCCACCATCTCCTCCTCCTCCTATCTCCCCCACCACCTCCCTCCTCCCATCCCCCCACCTCTTCCTCCTCCTCCCATCCCCCCCCACCACCTCCCTCCCCCTCCCTCCTCCTCCCCCCCCACCACCTCCTCCTCCTCCTCCCATCCCCCATCACCTCCCTCCCCTCCCTCCTCCCCATACCAACCCATCCTCCTCCCCACCACCCCTCCCCATCTCCCATCCCTCCTCACCACCTCCTCCTCCCATCCCCCCCACCACCTCTTCCCCATACCAACCCATCTTTCCCACCACTTCCTCCCCCTCCCTCCTCCCCCCACCTCCTCCTCCTCACCCCACCACCTCCTCTCCCTCCCTCCTCCCCCCACCATCTCCTCCTCCCATCCCCCCACCTCTTCCTCCTCCTCCCATCCCCCCACCACCTCCTCCCCCTCCCTCCTCCTCCTCCCACCCCCCCCACCACCTCCTCCTCCTCCCATCCCCCATCACCTCCTCCCCCTCCCTCCTCCCCATACCAACCCATCCTCCCCACCACCTCCTCCTCCATCTCCCATCCCTCCTCACCACCTCCTCCTCCCATCCCCCCCACCACCTCTTCCCCATACCAACCCATCTTTCCCACCACTTCCTCCCCCTCCCTCCTCCCCCCACCTCCTCCTCCTCCCCCCACCTCCTCCTCCTCCTCCCATCCCCCCACCACCTCCTCCTCCACCTCCCATCCCCCCACCACCTCCTCTTCCTCCTCCCAACCCCCCTCCATCTCCTCCTCCTCCTCCCATCCCCCCACCACCACCTCCTCCTCCTCCCATCCTCCCCCATCTCCTCCTCCTCCTCTCATCCCCCCACCACCACCTCCTCCTCCTCCCATCCTCCCCCATCTCCTCCTCCTCCTCTCATCCCCCCCCCACCACCTCCTCCTCCTCCCAACCTCCCCCACCTCCTCCTTCTCCTCTCATCCCCCCACCACCTCCTCCTCCTCCTCCTCCTCCCATCCCCCCACCACCACCACCTCCTCCTCCTCCTCCCATCCCCCCACCACCACCTCCTCCCTCCTCCCCACCACCTCCTCCTCCTCCTCCCATCCCCCCACCACCACCTCCTCCCTCCTCCCCACCACCTCCCTCCTCCCCTCCTCCCATCCCCCACCACCACCTCCTCCCTCCCTCCCTCTCCCTCCTCCTCCTCCTCCTCCCCCCCCACCACCTCCTCCTCCTCCCTCCTCCCATCCCCCCACAACCACCACCTCCTCCTCCTCCTCCCATCCCCCCACCACATCCTCTCCCTCCTCCCAACCCCCCACCACCTCCTCTTCCTCCTCCCAACCCCCCTCCACCTCCTCCTCCTCCTCCCAACCCCCCACCACCACCTCCTCTTCCCATCCCCCCCACCACCTCCTCCTCCTCCCATCCCCCAACCACCACCTCCTCCCTCCTCCCCACCACCTCCTCCTCCTCCTCCCATCCCATCCCCCCCACCACCTCCTCCTCCTCCTCCTCCCATCCTCCATAACAGAACATTGTAATGGGCTCAGCGTGGCAGAGATTGGGTAGGATTAGCCTGATTGGAAACTCGAGAGATGTGAGCTTTGTTTCTCCCGCTAAGCCTAATACTTTACCAGCGCACAAAACCTACCAACGGAGGCAGAGGGGAGAAGAGGGAGAGGGGAGAAGAGGGAGAGGGGAGAAGAGGGAGAAGGGAGAAGAGGGAGAGGGGAGAAGAGGGAGAGGGGAGAAGAGGGAGAGGGGAGAAGAGGGAGAGGGGAGAAGAGGGAGAGGGGAGAAGAGGGAGAGGGGAGAAGGGGAGAGGGGAGAAGAAGGAGAGGGGGAGAAGAGAAGGGGAGAAGAGGGGAGGGGGAGAGAGGAAGGGGGATAAGGAGGAGGGGGAGGAAGGGGAGAGGGGGAGGAGGGGAGGGGGAGAAGAAAGGGGGAGGGGAGAAGAGAGAGAGAGGGGGAGAAGCGAAGAGGAGAGGGGAGAAAGAGGAGGAAGAGGAAGGGGGAGGAAGAAGGAGAGGGGGAGGAAGAGGGGAGAGGGGAGAAGAGGGAGAGGGGAGAGAGGAGAGGAGGAGAGGGAGAGAGGAGAGGGAGAAAAAGAGAGAGGAGAAAGGAGGAGAGGAGGGATAAGAGAGAGGGAGAGAGAGAGAGAGAGAGGGAGGAGAGGGGAGGAGGGAGAGAGGGGGAGAAGAGGGGAGGAGGAGGAAGAGAGGAAGAGGGGGAGGAAAGGAGGGAGAAAGAAGGAGGAGGGGGAGAGAGAGAGAGGGGGAGAGAGGGGGAGAGAAGAGGAGAGAGAGGGGAGGAAAAGGGGGAGAGGGGGATAAGAAGGGAGAGAGAGGAGAAGAGGGGAAGCGGGGAGAAGGAGAGGGAGAGAGAGGAGAGGGGAGAAGAGGAGAGAGGGGAGAAGAAGAGAAGGGGGGAGAAGAGGGAGAGGGGGAGAAGAAGGGAGAGGAGAAGAAGGAGGATAAGGAGGAGGGAGAGAGAGGAGGGGGGAGAGAGAAGAAGGGAGGGAGGGGATAAGAGGGAGAGGGAGAAGAGGGAGGGAGAAGAGGGGGAGGGGGAGAAGAAGGGAGA
Source organism: Penaeus japonicus (assembly GCA_017312705.2). Lineage (NCBI taxonomy): Eukaryota > Metazoa > Arthropoda > Malacostraca > Decapoda > Penaeidae > Penaeus > Penaeus japonicus. Next base: position 30,522 of record BOPN01004915.1, on the reverse strand, counting down.
GGGGGGGAGAGAGAGAGAGAGAGGGGAGAAGAGGGAGAGGGGAGAAGAGGGAGAGGGGGAGAAAGAGGGAGGGGGAGAGGAAAGAGGGAGAGGAGAAAGGAGGGGGCTGAGAAGAGGGAGAGGGGAGAGAGAGGGGAGGGGAGGAAGAGGAGAGGGGATAAGGAGAGGGGAGAAGAGGAGAGAGGGAGAAGAGGAGGGGAGAAGAGGGGGGAGGGGAGAAAGAGAGAGGAGAGGGGGAGGAGAGGAGAGAGGGGGAGAAGAGGAGAGGGGAGGAAGAGGAGGAAGGAAGAGGGAGGAAGGGAGGAAGAGGGAGAGGAGAGGGGAGAGAGAAGAGGGAGGGGAGGAAAGAGGGAAAGCGGAGGGGGAGAGGAAGAGGGAGAGGGAGAGGGGGAGGGAAAGGGGAGGGGAGAAAAAGGGGAGGAGGGAGAGAAAAGAGGAGAGGGGGATAAGAAGGGAGGGAGAGAAGAGAGAGAGGAGAAGGAGGAAGAGGGGGAGGGAAGGGGAGGGGAGGAAGAAGAGGGA
>BOPN01004915.1:22500-25000 GCA_017312705.2 Penaeus japonicus | reverse complement strand
TGTCTCTCTCCCTCTTTCACCCCTTCCCCCCTCTCACTCTCTCTCTCTCTCTCTCTCTCTCTCTCTCTCTCTCTCTCTCTCTCTCTCTCTCTCTCTCTCTCTCTCTCTCTCTCTCTCTCTCTCCCTCTCTCTCTTTCTCTCCCTCTCTTTCTCTCTCATACTAGTTCATACTAAGGTTGGAGGGTTCCTTCCCACCCCCTTCCCTTTCCCCCTCCCCTCCCTCCCCTGTCAAGAAGGTCAACTTTCCCCTCAGGAGACGTTCTTTATATGCCTCCCTCTCATGGATTATTTTGATGAAACAGATAATAAGAGACAGATAATGGAATGATAATAACAAAATGATAAAAGGAAATAAGGCAGAGATATGACCATACTGCCAATTACGCATCTATATATTATCGGAAAAATTTTCTCCATTCTCTCTTTTTTTTTCTCTATCTATCTATCTCTCTTTTCCTCCCCCCTCTCTCTCTGTGTGTTTCTCTCTATCTATCTCTCCCTCCCTCTCCCTTTCTCTTTCCCTATCTTTCTCTCCTTCCCTCTCCCTTTCTCTCTCTCCCCTCCCTCCCTCTCTCTCTCTCTCTCTCTCCCCCCCCCTCTCTCTCTCTATCTCTCTCTCTCTCTCTCTCTATCTATCTATCTATTCACTCTTTCATTCTCGTCTTTTTTTCATTCTTTTATCTTTCTCTACCATCCTCTCTTTCTTTTCCTTTTCTTTCCCTCGCGTTCTTTCTCTCCCTTTTATCTCTTTCTCTCTCTTATCTATATCATCTATATATACCCCCCCCCCCTTTCTCTCTCTCTCTCTCTCTCTCTCTCTCTCTCTCTCTCTCTCTCTCTCTCTCTCTCTCTCTCTCTCTCTCTCTCTCTCTCTCTCTCTCTCTCTCTCTCTCCCTCTCCCTCTCCCTCTCCCTCTCTCTCTCTCTCCCTCCCCCTCTCTCTCTCTTCCTCTCTCTCTGTCTAACTGTTTTTCTCCTTTCTTCAGCGTGACTCACAATATTTACATACTTACCGACATGTACGACACACACATTACATCATCAACAGAAGAAGAAGGAGAAGAAGAAGAAGAGGAAGAAGATAATGAACAAGATATAAGAGGACTAAGAGGAAGATGATCAAGAGGAAGAAGGAGAAGAAGAAGAAGAAGGGGGTAATGGATAGGAAATAATAATGATAAGAAGTAGAAGATGGAAGAAGAAAACGAAGAAGAACGATGATGACAAAGAAGATGAAGATGTAGACGAAGAAGAGGAAGAAGAGGAAGAAGAGGAAGAAGTAAGAGAAGAATAATGCTGATAACAAAGAAGAAGAAGCGAAGACTAAGAAAGCGACAATAACGAAGAAGAAACAGTAAAAATAAAGATAATAATAAAAACAAACAAAACAAACAAACAAACAAAAAGCGACGAAGACAGAGAACATCAACGACAAGAAGAAACAAACAAAACAAACAAAACAAACAAAAAGCGACGAAGACAGAACACACCAACGACAAGAACCAATAAACAAACAAAACAAACAAACAAAACAAACAAACAACACACCAGCAACAGCAAATCAAAACACAAACAAATGCAACTCCAGATCGCATCTTACCCAAATACATTAACAAACATATCCATCACCACCACGGAGATATGGATTCACTTAAGACAATATATAAAAATTCCTCTCCAGAGCTACGAGAAGTCTACCGAAGAAGCTTTATGGATGTCTTGTCGTTAAGGTCGAAATTATGTTACGTAAATCATGTTTAGCGGACCATAAATGTCTTCCCCGTGATTGATAACCTATGAGGGTAAACAGTGTTGAACGCATTATATCGATAAACTGATAACACAGGGGGGGAGGGGTAGAGGGGGAGGGGGAGGGGGAGAGGGGGGTTTTGAGAGAAGATAGGAAGAAAGTTGATAAGTGACATTCTGTGATTTAGGGAGCTTGTTGCTAGTGTTGAAAGGGGTTGAAGGGGGTTGGGGTGGGGGAGGGGGGAAGGGGGTGGGAGAGAGGGTTGTTGATGCCTTGCAGTGTTGCATGCTTTTGTGAGGAGCTCTTTTGTAAGGCATTGGGTACTTTTAGCGTTGTTGCAAATGGTTTATGCTAAGAGATACGGACGAATAAAAATCTTGTGTTGTTCTAAATGTATTGAACATATGCTTAGACACACGCGCATCTGCACACACACACACACACACACACACACACACACAAACACACACACACACACACTAAGCCAAACAAACCAACAAACAAAACCCACCCACCCACAAACCCACCCAAACAACAAACAAACCTCCACGCATTTCGTACACACTCCCCCCCTCCTCCCTCCCCTCCCTCCCTCCCCCCTCCACGCATTTCGTACACACTCCCCCCTCCCCCTCCCCTCCTTCCTCCCTTCCCCCCTCCCTCCACGCATTTCGTACACACTCCCCCCTCCACCCTCCCTCCTCACCTCCTCCCCTCCCTCCTCCTCTCCTCCCCTCCCTCCACTCCTTTA
>BOPN01004915.1:7500-15000 GCA_017312705.2 Penaeus japonicus | reverse complement strand
TATATTCTTCCCCTCCTTCCCGCTTTCTCTCCTCCATCCATCTCTTCCCTCCTTCTCTATCCTCCTCTATTCTTCCCCTCTTTCCTCCTCCTCTATTCTTCCCCTCTTTCCTCCTCCTCTATCCTCCCCCTCTTTCCTCCTCCTCTATTCTCCCCCTCTTTCCTCCTCCTCTATTCTCCCCCTCTTTCCTCCTCCTCTATTCTTCCCCTCTTTCCTCCTCCTCTATTCTTCCCCTCTTTCCTCCTCCTCTATTCTCCCCCTCTTTCCTCCTCCTCTATTCTCCCCCTCTTTCCTCCTCCTCTATTCTCCCCCTCTTTCCTCCTCCTCTATTCTCCCCCTCTTTCCTCCTCCTCTATTCTTCCCCTCTTTCCTCCTCCTCTATTCTTCCCCTCTTTCCTCCTCCTCTATTCTTCCCCTCTTTCCTCCTCCTCTATTCTCCCCCTCTTTCCTCCTCCTCTATTCTTCCCCTCTTTCCTCCTCCTCTATTCTTCCCCTCTTTCCTCCTCCTCTATTCTTCCCCTCTTTCCTCCTCCTCTATTCTCCCCCTCTTTCCTCCTCCTCTATTCTCCCCCTCTTCCTCCTCCTCTATTCTTCCCCTCTTTCCTCCTCCTCCTATTCCCTTCCCCTCTTCCTCCTCCCCTATTCTTCCCTCTCTTCCCTCCTCCTCTATTCTCCCCCTTTCCTCCCTCCCTCTATTCTTCCCCTTCCCTCCTCCTCCTCTATTCTCTCCCCTTCCTCCTCCTCTATTCTTCCCCTCTTTCCTCCTCCTCTATTCTTTCCTCCTCCTCTATTCTTCCCCTCTTTCCTCCTCCTCTATTCTCCCCCTCTTTCCTCCTCCTCTATTCTTCCCCTCTTTCCTCCTCCTCTATTCTCCCCCTCTTTCCTCCTCCTCTATTCTTCCCCTCTTTCCTCCTCCTCTATTCTTTCCTCCTCCTCTATTCTTCCCCTCTTCCCTCCTCCCTCTATTCTCCCCCTCCTTCCTCCCTCCCCTCTATTCTTCCCCTCTTCCTCCCTCCCTCTATTCTCCCCCTCTTCCTCCCCTCCCCTCTATTCTCCTTCCCCTCTTCCCTCCTCCCTGCCTCCTTCCCCCTCTTCCTCCTCTATTCTTCCCCTCTTTCCTCCTCCTCTATTCTTCCCCTCTTTCCTCCTCCTCTATTCTTCCCCTCTTTCCTCCTCCTCTATTCTTCCCCTCTTTCCTCCTCCTCTATTCTTCCCCTCTTCCTCCTCCTCTATTCTTCCCCTCTTTCCTCCCCTCCTCTATTCTTCCCCTTCCTCCCTCCCCTATTCTCTTCCCCCCTTCCTCCTCCTCATTCTCCCCTCTTCCTCCTCCTCTATTCTCCCCCTCTTTCCTCCTCCTCTATTCTTCCCCTCTTTCCTCCTCCTCTATTCTCCCCCTCTTTCCTCCTCCTCTATTCTTCCCCTCTTCCCTCTCCTCATTCTCCTCTTCCTCCCCTCCTCTATTCTTCCCCTCTTCCTCCTCCTCTATTCTCCCCCTCTTCCTCCTCCTCTTCCTCTTCCTCCTCCCCTCATTCTCCCCCTCTTTCCTCCTCCTCTATTCTTTCCTCCTCCTCTATTCTTCCCCTCTTTCCTCCTCCTCTATTCTTTCCTCCTCCTCTATTCTTCCCCTCTTTCCTCCTCCTCTATTCTTTCCTCCTCCTCTATTCTTCCCCTCTTTCCTCCTCCTCTATTCTTCCCCTCTTCCTCCTCCTCTATTCTCCCCCCTTCCTCCTCCTCTTATTCTTCCCCTTCCTCCTCCTATTCTCCCCTCTTCCTCCTCCTCTATTCTTCCCTCTTTCCTCCTCCTCTATTCTTCCCCTTTCCTCCTCCTCTATTCTTCCCTCTTCCTCCTTCTCTATTCTCCCCCCTTCCTCCTCTATTCTCCCTTCCCTCCCTCCTCTATTCTTTCCCTTCCTCCTCTATTCTCCCCTCTTTCCTCCCTCCCCTCTATTCTCCCCCTTTCCCTCCCTCCTCTATTCTCCCCCCTCTTTCCTCCTCCCCTCTATTCCCTCCCCCCTCTTCTTCCTCCTCCTCTATTCTTTCCTCCTCCTCTATTCTTCCCCTCTTTCCTCCTCCTCTATTCTTCCCCTCTTTCCTCCTCCTCTATTCTTCCCCTCTTCCCTCCTCCTCTATTCTTCCCCTCTTCCTCCTCCTCTATTCTTCCCCTCTTTCCTCCTCCTCTATTCTTCCCCGCTTTCCTCCTATTCTCCCCTCTTCCTCCTCCTCTATTCTTCCCCTTTCCTCCTCCCTCATTCTTCCCCTCTTTCCTCCTCCTCTATTCTTCCCCTCTTTCCTCCTCCCTCTATTCTTCCCTCTTCCTCCCCTCCTCCTCTATTCTTCCCCTCTTTCCTCCTCCTCTATTCTCCCCCTCTTTCCTCCTCCTCTATTCTCCCCCTCTTTCCTCCTCCTCTATTCTTCCCCTCTTTCCTCCCTCCTCTATTCTTCCCCCTCTTTCCCTCCTCCTCATTCTTCCCCTTCCTCCTCCCCTCTATTCTCCCCCTCTTTCCTCCTCCTCTATTCTTCCCCTCTTTCCTCCTCCTCTATTCTTCCCCTCTTTCCTCCTCCTCTATTCTCCCCCTCTTTCCTCCTCCTCTATTCTCCCCCCTCTTCCCTCCTCCTCATTCTCCCCTCTTCCTCCTCCTCTATTCCTTCCCTCCCTCCTCTTCTTCCCCTCTTCCTCCTCCTCTATTCTCCCCTCTTCCTCCCCCTCCTCCTCTATTCTTCCCCTCTTTCCCTCCTCCTCCTCTATTCTCCCCTTCCTCCTCCCTCATTCTCCCCCCTTCCTCCTCCTCTATTCTTCCCCTCTTTCCTCCCCTCTATTCTTCCCCCTTCCTCCCCCTCCTCCTCTATTCTTCCCCTCTTCCTCCTCCTCTATTTTCCCCCCTCTTTCCCTCCCCCTCCTCTATTCTTCCCCCTCTCTTTCCTCCCCCTCTCTATTCTTCCCCTCTTTCCTCCTCCTCTATTCTTCCCCTCTTTCCTCCTCCTCTATTCTCCCCCTCTTTCCTCCTCCTCTATCCTTCCCCTCTTTCCTCCTCCTCTATTCTTCCCCTCTTCCTCCTCCTCTATTCTCCCCCTCTGTAATATCCTCCTCCTCATTCTCCCCCCTTCCTCCTCCTCATTCTCCCCCTCTTTCCTCCTCCTCTATTCTTCCCCTCTTTCCTCCTCCCCTCATTCTTCCCCTCTTCCTCCCCTATTCTTCCCCTTCCTCCTCCCCTCTATTCTTCCCCTCTTTCCTCCTCCTCTATTCTTCCCCTCTTCCTCCTCCTCTATTCTTCCCCTCTTTCCTCCTCCTCTACTCCTTCCCTTTCCTCCTCCTCTATTCTTCCCCTCTCTTTCCTCCTCCTCTATTCTTCCCTCTTTCCTCCTCCTCTATTCTTCCCCCTTCCCTCCTCCTCTATTCCTTCCCCTTTCCTCCCTCCTCTATTCTTCCCCTCTATCCTCCTCCTCTATTCTTCCCCTCTTCCTCCTCCTCTATTCTCCCCCTTTCCTCCCTCCCCTCATTCTCCCCCTCTTTCCTCCTCCTCTATTCTTCCCCTCTTTCCTCCTCCTCTATTCTTCCCCTCTTTCCTCCTCCTCTATTCTTCCCCTCTTTCCTCCTCCTCTATTCTTCCCCTCTTTCCTCCTCCTCTATTCTCCCCCTCTTTCCTCCTCCTCTATTCTTCCCCTCTTTCCTCCTCCTCTATTCTTCCCCTCTTCCCTCCTCTATTCTTCCCCTTCCTCCTCCTCTATTCTTCCCCTCTTCTTCCTCCTCTATTCTTTCCTCCTCCTCATTCTCCCCTCTTTCCTCCTCCTCTATTCTTCCCCTCTTTCCTCCTCCTCTATTCTTCCCCTCTTTCCTCCTCCTCTATTCTTCCCCTCTTTCCTCCTCCTCTATTCTTTCCTCCTCCTCTATTCTTCCCCTCTTTCCCTCCTGCTCTTCCCCCTTTCCCTCCTCCTCCTGCGCCCTCCCCCTCTTCCTCCTCCTCTATTCTTCCCCTTTCTTCCTCTATTCTTCCCCTCTTCCTCCTCCTCATTCTTCCCTCTTTCCTCCTCCTCTATTCTTCCCCTTCCTCCTCCTCTATTCTTTCCTCTCCTCTATTCTCTTCCCTCTTTCCTCCTCCCTCTATTCTTCCCCTCTCTTCCTCCTCCTATTCTTCCCTGCCTTCCTCCTCTATTCTCCTCCCCCTCTTCCTCCTCCTCTATTCTTCCCTCTTTCCTCCTCCTCATTCTCCCCTTTCCTCCTCCTCTATTCTCCCCCTTTCCTCCTCCCTCTATTCTTCCCCTCTTTCCTCCTCCTCTATTCTTTCCTCCTCCTCTATTCTTCCCCTCTTTCCTCCTCCTCTATTCTCCCCCTCTTCCTCCTCCTCTATTCTTCCCCTCTTTCCTCCTCCTCCTATATTCCTTCCCCTCTTTCCTCCTCCTCTATTCTTCCCCTTCCTCCCTCCTCTATTCTTTCCTCCTCCTCTATTCTCCCCCTCTTTCCTCCTCCTCTATTCTTCCCCTCTTTCCTCCTCCTCTATTCTTCCCCTCTTTCCTCCTCCTCTATTCTTCCCCTCTTCCCTCCTCCCCTCTATTCTTCCTTTCCCTCCTCCTCTATTCTTTCCTCCTCCCTCTATTCTTCCCCTTCCTCCCTCCTGCTCTCCTTTCCCTCTCCTCATTCTTCCTTTCCCACCTCATTCCTTTCGCTTTGCTCCTCCGCCATTCTTCCTTTCCCCGCTCACTATTCCCGCTTTTCTTCCTCCTGCCTTATTCCTTCTTCCTCCTCCTCTATTCTCCCCCTCTTTCCTCCTCCTCTATTCTTCCCCTCTTTCCTCCTCCTCTATTCTTCCCCTCTTTCCTCCTCCTCTATTCTTCCCCTCTTTCCTCCTCCTCTATTCTTCCCCTCTTTCCTCCTCCTCTATTCTTTCCTCCTCCTCTATTCTTCCCCTCTTTCCTCCTCCTCTATTCTTCCCCTCTTTCCTCCTCCTCTATTCTTCCCCTCTTTCCTCCTCCTCTATTCTTCCCCTCTTTCCTCCTCCTCTATTCTCCCCCTCTTCCTCCTCCTCATCTTCCTCTCTTTCCTCCTCTGCCTCCTTTCCCCTCTTTTCTTCCTCCTCTATTCCCTTCCCCTCTTCCTCCTCCTCTTACTTTTCCCCTCTTCCTCCCCTCCCCATCTCCCTCTTCCTCCTCCTCTATTCCTTTCCTCTCTCCTCCTCTTATTCTTCCCCTCTCTTCCTCCTCCCTCTCCACCCTCCCCTCTTCCCTCCCCCTCCTCTATTCTCCCCCTCTTTCCTCCTCCTCTATTCTTCCCCTCTTTCCTCCTCCTCTATTCTCCCCCTCTTTCCTCCTCCTCTATTCTTCCCCTCTTTCCTCCTCCTCTATTCTTCCCCTCTTCCTCCTCCTCTATTCTTCCCCTCTTTCCCCCCTCCTCTCTTCCTCCCCTCTTCCCTCCTCCTCTATTCTTCCCCTCTTTCCTCCTCCTCTATTCTTCCCCTCTTTCCTCCTCCTCTATTCTTCCCCTCTTTCCTCCCCTCCTCCTCATTCTTCCCCTTCCTCCTCTTCTCATTCTTCCCCTCTTCCTCCCTCCTCTATTCTTCCCCTTCCTCCCCTCCCCTCTATTCTTCCCCTCTATCCTCCTCCTCTATTCTTTCCTCCTCCCCTCTATTCTTCCCCTTTCCTCCTCCTCTGCCTCTTTCCTCCTCTCTATTCTTCCCCCTCTTTCCTCCTCCCTTCATTCTCCCCCTTTCCTCCTCCTCCTCTAGCTCCTCCCCCTCTTCCTCCTCCTCTATTCTTCCCCTCTTTCCTCCTCCTCTATTCTTCCTCCTCCTCTATTCTTCCCCTTTCCTCCTCTCTTCCTCCTCTATTCTCCCCCCTCTTTCCTCCTCCTCTATTCTTCCCTCTTCCTCCTCCCCTCTATTCTCCCCTCTTCCTCCTCCTCATTCTTCCCCTCTCTTCCTCCTCCTCTCTATTCTCCTCTTTCTTCCTCCCTCTATTCTTCCCCTCTTTCCTCCTCCTCTATTCTTCCCCTCTTTCCTCCTCCTCTATTCTTCCCCTCTTTCCTCCTCCTCTATTCTTCCCCTCTATCCTCCTCCTCTATTCTTCCCCTCTTTCCTCCTCCCCTCTATTCTTCCCCTTTCCTCCTCATTCTTCCCCTCTTTCCTCCTCTATTCTCTCCCCTCTTTCCTCCTCCTCTATTCTTCCCCTCTTTCCTCCTCCTCTATTCTTCCCCTCTTCCTCCTCCTCTATTCTTTCCTCCTCCTCTATTCCTTCCTTCCTCCTCCTCATTCTTCCCCTCTTTCCTCCCTCCTCTCTATTCTTCCTCCTCCTCTATTCTTCCCCTTCCTCCTCCCTCTATTCTTCCCCTCTTTCCTCCTCCTCTATTCTCCCCCTCTTTCCTCCTCCTCTATTCTCCCCCTCTTCCTCCCCTCCCCTCTATTCTTCCCCCTTCCTCCTCCTCTATTCTTCCCCTCTTTCCTCCTCCTCTATTCTCCCCCTCTTTCCTCCTCCTCTATTCTTCCCCTCTTTCCTCCTCCTCTATTCTTCCCCTCTTTCCTCCTCCTCTATTCTTCCCCTCTTTCCTCCTCCTCTATTCCTTCCCTCTTCCTCCTCCTCTATTCTTCCCCCCTTCCTCCCTCCTCTCTATTCTCCCCTCTTCCTCCTCCCCTGTCTTCCCCTCTTCCTCCTCCCTCTATTCTTCCCCTTTCCTCCTCCTCTATTCCCTCCCCCGCTTTCCTCCTCCTCTATTCTCCCCCCCCTTTCCTCCTCCTCTATTCTTCCCCTTCCTCCTCCTCATTCTTCCCCTTTCCCTCCTCCCCTTATTCTTCCCCTCTTCCTCCTTTCTATTCCTCTTCTTCCCCTCTTCCTCCCTCCCCTCTACTCTTCCCCTCTTTCTTCCTCCTCTATTCTTCCCCTCTTTCCTCCTCCTCTATTCTTCCCCTCTTTCCTCCTCCTCTATCCTTCCCCTCTTTCCTCCTCCCCATTCTTCCCCTCTTCCTCCTCCCTCTATTCTTCCCCTCTTCCTCTTCCTCTATTCTTCCCCTCTTTCCTCCTTCTCTATTCTCCCCCTCTTTCCTCCTCCTCTATTCTTCCCCTCTTCCTCCTCCTCTATTCTTCCCCTCTTTCCTCCTCTATTCTTCCCCTTTCCTCCTCCTCTATTCTTCCCTCTTTCCTCCTTCTATTCTCCCTCTTCCTCCCTCCTCTATTCTTCCCCTTCTTCCTCCCTCCTCTATTCTTCCCCCTCTTTCCTCCTCCCCTCTATTCTTCCCCCACTTTCCTCCTCCTCCTCTATTCTTCCCCTCTTTCCTCCTCCTCTATTCTTCCCCTCTTTCCTCCTCCTCTATTCTTCCCCTCTTTCCTCCTCCTCTATTCTTCCCCTCTTTCCTCCTCCTCTATTCTTCCCCTCTTTCCTCCTCCTCTATTCTTCCCCTCTTTCCTCCTTCTCTATTCTCCCCCTCTTTCCTCCTCCTCTATTCTTCCCCTCTTCCTCCTCCTCTATTCTTCCCCTCTTTCCTCCCCTCCTCTACTCCCCTCCCTCTTCCTCCTCCT
>BOPN01004914.1:107500-110000 GCA_017312705.2 Penaeus japonicus | reverse complement strand
TATTCAGTCCTATTCACTTTACTTAAGCATCTGGATTTTGACAACACGGGACGACCATCCAGCCCCCTTGAGGGTAGGTGGTTGAAATATGGTCTAACAAGGGCTGGATTAGTCGTGCTGTGAGCATTTTATCTGCAAGGCCAAAGTCACCCGAAAGCTCGAGGGAATCGGAAGATTGAGGCTGAGTGTCAGAAACAGAAAATGAGAGAGAGAGAGAGAGAGAGAGAGAGAGAGAGAGAGAGAGAGAGAGAGAGAGAGAGAGAGAGATGAAGATGGAGAGTGAAAACGAGAAAGATTTTAATCAAATAGAATAATAAAAATCAATCAACCCTATGAAAAAGGGGCCTATCGTACTTATATTTGACTATTATAATGCCTTTTTCCTCTCTTTTTCTTGTTCAGTCATGTCCTTTGAGTTAAGGAGGGTTATATACAGACATACATTAATACGTACATACATACATGCATATGCATTTATTTCCATATGCATGCATGAGTTCGTGTGGGTGTTGTCTATACACAGTATATATATACAAAGAACATACGTACAAAGAGAGAGTTATATAGACACCCACTCACACGAACTCATACATGCATATATATATAAATGCATACATATATCCACATACATATGTGTGTATGTGTCTGTTTCTCTCTCAGATATAAAATAAGGTTAGCAACAACGTTATCCACTGCAATTGATGTTTCCCCAGACGCATATAAATGAGTTTCCGCTGAAGAGACGAGGCAAAGCATTGCTCAGGTTGCAGTGAATAAGGTTTTACGACGGAGGCCGCGATCGCAAATAAAATCTGAGATACAACATAACTTCGCTGTGTCTCCTTTACGAGTTTCTTTGAGACAAATAGCTTTTACGCTTTGTCGAGGAATCGGCTCATCCCGGCGCCGCGTCCGAATGTCTTACTTGATCTCCTTATATAAAGCTCGTTTCTCAAGGATGTTCGCCGATGAGGTCAAATCATCTTTCTTTTTGTTGGCCCAAATCCGATAGAATAAGTTTTCGTCTAGCTCGCTCTCTTCTCTTACGAACAAATAATCATAAAGAGAATGTGAAATAAGATGACACTCTCCTCCGAGGGGTGATGGAGTCGACACCCGAGACAGAGAGAGGAAAAGAAGGAAACCAAAGCAAAAGTAAGAACGGCGTCGCGAAGGAAATGTCACGACGGTGGATTCCCTCGAAGAGCCGACCCGCGGAGCCGTTTAAGCTGCCTCAGAATGAACAAATCAAGTTTTAAGTTCGCGTTTCCCGTACAATCACTCGGCGACGGAGAGGAAGAGGGGAGTGAGGGAAGATAAAAGGAGAAGGAAGAGGGAAAAGCGGGGGAGAGGGGGAGGGTTTTAGGGGAGGGGAGATAAAGAAAGAGGGATGATGGGAAAGGAAAGAGGGAAGCGTAAAGGGAAGGGGAGAGGGTGACAGTGAAATGGGACCAGAAAAAAGGTGAAAAAGAGAAAAGAAAGTGGGAAAAAGAGAGAAAGAGGGTGGACGAAAGAAGACAGATGGAAGAGGAGGAAAGTAATTGTAACAAGGAGAGGAAGAAAGAAGGGGGGAGGAGGGTAACAAAAGAGGAGAATGACGATGAGAGAGGAAAGAGATTAGAACGGAGTGCGGAATGAGACTGGAGAGAGAAGGAGGTCGGAAGGGACAGAGGAATAAAGAGAGTGGGAGGGGAGGGAACCAACGAATTTCAGCCGTGGGCGTGTTTTATGTGTCGTCCATCGCCGGCGGAGGGCTCACGCTTGGGCAAGAAATGTAAACAGATTGTCTTAGGGCTTCTCGCTGAGGGATTGGCCCACGGGAGGAGGACCCGGCTGGGGGCTCAAAGCCGAAGGACTGAAGGAGGCTTAGACGGGGAGACGAGAGTGGATCTCCGTTTGAGGGATTGGTTTTTCCTGGAGGAGGAAGTGGTGGCGGTTGTGGTGAGAGTGGCGGAGGAGGAGAAAGAGGAGGAGGAGGAGGAGGAGGAGGAGGAGGGAGTGGATAGGGTAGAAGTGGACGGGAATAGAGGATGTGGAGGAGGCGAAGGTGGTTGGGAAAAGGAGTTGAGAGGGAATTGAAGAAGGGGGTAGAGGGTGGTGATTTAGGTGGCGTTACAGCAGACGGAGGTGGAGGAGGTGGAGGAAGAGCGGGAGCATGAATAAAGGGGAGCATGAGGGAGAATAAAGGGGAGATAGTTGCTCGTATGGGGGGAAGGAAGAAGATTAGCAAAAGAAGGAGGAAGAGTAAAAGGAGGAAAAATAATAAAAGAAGAAAAGAGTAAACAGGAAAAAAGTTAGTGCATGAAAAAATAAAGAATAAAAGAAATTAATAAACAAATAAAAACAAATGTATAAAGAAAGTCTACAGAACAATGAGAACAAAAAAAAAGTTGAAAGAAACACCAAAGAAGGAGAAAAGAAAATATGAAAAGGAAACAAGACAAAGACAACAAATCAAAGGAAACACAAACAGCGAAGCATCTATCGAATCAATTGACTC
>BOPN01004914.1:47500-50000 GCA_017312705.2 Penaeus japonicus | reverse complement strand
ACTTCATGCACATTTTTTAATTCCCGAGACTTGAAAACTCCTTAAAACGATTGCATTGACGAAGAATTTATGCTGAGAAAGATGCGAAGAAGAAAAAAAAATGCCTGAACTTTGGAGGATGTGTTTGCATATTTCCGAACTCTATTATTCTTATAAAACTAAATATTGGTTCTAGAAAATTTGAATCTCCTTGTGTATGTATATATATGTATATATATATATATATATACATATATATATATATATATAAAGTCATCAAAGTATCTGTCTATTGACTGATTGGTTAAAATAGTTGTATAATGGCATAAACACATCAGTAATCAGATAAAGCGATGAGCATACAGGCCTATTTCTTTTTATCTTTTTCGTGTACGGTTTGTGAGTTCGCGTCCGTGTTACATTGGCTGAGAGTACATTACTTATTTCAGTTACTGTGAATAAGTACTCACTTTTTTCGGGAAGACTTCTTTCATGTTGTAAAGGAGAAGAATGGGGTATAATGCTAAAGTTCTTCTGATCAAGATGAAACGGCAGGTTCTCTACTATTCAAACTGATTCTCTAAGAAGGGTATTAAGGTAAAGTTTTAAGGAAATGTGTATCTCGAAAAGATATATCATATTTATTTTAAAAACGAACTTCAAACTCTGGACTTACTTTGAAGTCCTTTAGACTGAGAATGACTATTATTTTCGGATACAAAATGCTGTCTGAAGTTTTAACCACCGACATTCTGAATGAACGCCACACAAATGGGGTTTTGAATGTACAAAGAAAAAATGGAAAACATATAATTCATGTGAAATGTATTGTAGTGGAAATCAGACAGTCCATGCAAGTGTTGAATCTGTTTTCTTCCTGCTAACCTGCACGTGAAGAAAAACGCAACAAGCTATATATTGCATAACTTGCAATGACACTCAAACCAGGTACAATAGGTATCATTTCCGTATTACAGATTAATGTATAGTGTGTGCTATTTTTAAAACTTGCACGCCAAAAATTATTCACAACTGTAGTGTTTCATGGATGGCTATACGATGTCTTTGTCCAACTTAACCCAATAGTTAAATTCGAATTTACTTTGCCACGCCCTGCTGCCCTACCTGGCGCTCTCGGAAAATAGTGCGCGTCTGAGAGTTTTGCTTTTTCTTCCAACAGCTTTACTTTCTTACACTTCTCACTTGAATTTCTCTTCTGTTTATCGGCCTTATTTTCTGTCCATCTGTCTGACTGTTTGTCTGTCTCTGCCCCTCTCTCTCTCTCTCTCTCTCTCTCTCTCTCTCTCTCTCTCTCTCTCTCTCTCTCTCTCTCTATCTATCTATCTATCTATGTATCTCTTTAATCTCTCTTTCTCGCATTATCTCACTCCTTTCCACCACCACCCACTCTTTTATTGTGAATAATTAGTGCTTCGTTATTCATACATTATGCATTTGTGAACCCACATCGCTCCTTTTAGACTTCCATTAACAATTCATCTATGAATGAAGACAAGTCAATTTCTAGCACATATCAACCCGGCAGGGAGAGAATTATGCAAATATACCTGGTCCTCTGTCTACACTGCAGGGAGAACTTTGGCTACGGCGAGGCAAGGTACCGTGGCCTCCTCGCTTTAACAACGTAATGACGTAACCACACTTTCTGTGCGATTCTTAGTGAAAGGAATTAAGAAAGGGAGAAGGGAAGTAAGGAGGAAGGAAAAGGGAGGAAGGGACAGACTCCACAGGATACATACAGAAACCAGCAGAAGGGAATGAGTGTGAAAACATAGACAGAAAGAGACACGCAGAGAGAGAGAAGGAGAGGCATTTAGAGCGAGACGCATACAAATAGTCAGAGAATAAAATACATGAATAAAGAAAAGAGGGGAAAAGAAAGAGAGAGATTTGAATAAACAGAGATGAAAGAGGTGAACGAGTAAACCACCAGACAGCAGAGAGAAAGAGAGAAAAAATAAATATAGAGAGCTGTTATTTGAGAGAGATAAGAAAAATGTGTGTGAGATAGAGAGAAGAAGAAGAAAGAGAGAAGAGACCACAAACTGAAAAGAACGCATTTTGGGTAAACAGGGTAGAGAAAAAGAGTGGAGAAGGCATCAGTTTACTTTAAAGGGACTGTAGTGTAGCCCTGGACGTGCTGGCGGGAGTTTAGGATCAAAGTATTTCGAATAAAGATAAATGAAATCTTTCATCACTGACGATTTGAAATACCAAGAATGTGAAATAAAAGGGTACTGACTGAAAAAAACAATAACAAAGAACGTTCTTAGAAGCTCGGTTCTTATAGTTACAACGTACAGAAGAACATTTGTAGTGAGTTGATTAGCCTGTCATTTGATACTGCTGCTCCGGCCATCTTCGAGGTCGATCTCCGGTGTTGGAGCAAGCGTCGCGGCCGTCATGCCTCGGTGAGATAGAACCTTAGTATGGTGGAGATAAAAGGAATGATGAAGGGAGTCACAGAGTATAGGTGTATGCACACAAACACACACACGTA
>BOPN01004914.1:22500-25000 GCA_017312705.2 Penaeus japonicus | reverse complement strand
AATTTGATACAATATCTTTTAATTTTGTTGACTTTATCATCTCAAGAGATTTCTTTCTAAGTTTTCATGTCCTTGGTTGACAGACATCTCAAATTCTAAACCTGTATTTTAATATCAGAAATTGATACAGCTCTACTAATGTATCTCTTTACCGAATAACGACAGAGATTGTAAACCTTTTTTTTCTAGCTTGAAAATGACTCAAGAGGTTACAGCCGATCCATTGCTATAGACAAATTCAAGAAGTGTTGTTTCCTTTTATCGCCCTTACTACGAATGAGAACTGTCTACTACCAGCTTCAAATTCAATATATATATAATATATATATATATATATATATATATATATATATATATATATATATATATATATATATATATATTTATATATATATGTGTGTGTGTGTGTGTGTATGTGTGTGTGTGTGTGTGTGTGTGTGTGTGTGTGTGTGTGTGTGTGTGTGTGTGTATAATATATATATATATATATATATATATATATATATATATATATATATATATATACATATATATATTTATATATATATATACATATATATATATATATATATATATATATATATATATATATATATATATATATATATATATATATATATGTGTATATGTATATATACATACATATATATATATATATATATATATATATATATATATATATATATATATACATATATATATACATATATATATATATATATATATATAAATATACATATATATATATATATACATATATATATACATATATATATATATATATATATATATATATATATATATATATATATACATATATATGTATATATATATATATATATATATATATATATATATATATATATATATAGAGAGAGAGAGAGAGAGAGAGAGAGAGAGAGAGAGAGAGAGAGAGAGAGAGAGAGAGAAGAGACAGAGACACAGAGAGAGCCGAGATTGATATATATAGATATGTGTGTGTGTGTGTGTGTGTGTGTGTGTGTGTGTGTGTGTGTGTGTGTGTGTGTGTGTGTGTGTGTGTGTGTGCGCTTTTATATTTATTTATTTATATATATACATATATATATATATATATATATATATATATATATATATATGTGTGTGTGTGTGTGTGTGTGTGTGTGTGTGTGTGTGTGTGTGTGTGTGTGTGTGTGTGTACACATACACTCATTTCCACTCTTCGCTGAATTATCTTACCGTCCTTCTTTCCCTCCTATTTTCCTCCATTCTCTTCCAGAGCCGGAAAATATCCTAAAACAGACGAATTTCCCTAATATAATACCGTCTTCATTACCATTCCAGCAAAAGTCGACCTATGAATCACCAGAAATCGTCGTAATCTGGTGGAGGGAAAATGGGAAAATGCAAAACCCAATGTGTTTGTTTTAGAAGGGAAAGGCCTATGTTTTGACGTCGACCAAGCCGCCGGTTGACAACGGCAAAGTAAACTAGAATGCCGTTTTGATATATTTTCCATATACTGATATTTTCCCCCTTTTTCGTTCACTTTTGGACGGTCAGAGAGAGAGAATAAAAATATTTATTGAGTACAGATTTTATCTGTTATTTCGCAGGTTTGATGCTCCTGCAATAAATGTGTAAAAATGATCAATTCAATTATTCTATTAGAGACAAAAATCCTTAAACGATTTCGTTCAATTTCATAATAATATCATGCTAAAATTCATCATAAAATTCATTATAAAGTAATGAAAAAAAAATACAAGCATGAAAACTTGAAAATAAGCTTTAGGATTCTCTATATAAAGCGAAAAATATTCGACACTGATGGCATTTCATGAATGATTTCACCAAAGATATACATTTCATAATGGTAACATTCGAACATCCCTCATTAAAAAAAGATCTTTCCATTATTATACCAGTTCCAGCGCCATTTTATATAAAAAAAAATGCTATACTCATTCCATAAAATACATACAGAAATCGCTCCCTTCAAATCAGAAAAAAAGTGAGTGTTCCTCCCTGATACTGATAGGTACTGTTTGTGTGAAATTCATATGTGCCATATGGTAATACGGTAATTCCTTTTTCATACAAATAAAAATCAATAACATACATATACTTCTTGCCAAAGATGGAAATGAGCATACTATAAAATTAACTATATATTCATAACAAAATAAACGCCCCTGTGTCCCAACAATAGCAACGTTAGCAATACCAATAGCCTTCCATCCCTCCCGTTCTGTTCACATTTGTTCACGTTCCGTCCACATTTGGTAATCCTAGTAGCTGGATGTGTAAAACAAACAAACAACGGCCTCGTGGTGCTATTTTAACCTTTGAATGAGGGCACAGCTGCAACAGGTAGGATACTGGACGACTTGCACAACCTTTCAATCCGTCATGATGGATAACATTGCCGCGTTGTATGACAAGGATTTCGGTGCCTAGTTCTAAATCTTGCTAAAATGACGTTTGATGAGACAGTATCAATGATTATGCGTTGCATTTA
>BOPN01004914.1:2500-7500 GCA_017312705.2 Penaeus japonicus | reverse complement strand
ATCATCATCAATATTGATATCATTGTTATTATTTTTAGCATTATAACTATTATCATTATTATAATCATCGTTTTTATTATCACTATTATTATCTTTATCATCATCATCATTACTATTATTATTATCATTATTATAATTATTATTATCATTATCATTATCCTTATTATAATTATTATTACTATCATCATCTTCTTTATGATTATTATCATTACTATTATTACTATCATTATCATCATCATCATTAGCATTATTGTTATCATTGTCATCCTCATCATTTCCCCTCTTCCCTTCCTCTTTCTCCACCATTCTTCTTGGCATTCACATACATCCACATCCCCATCTTCCTCCCTCTCGTTCCTTCCTTTTGTTTCCTCTCTCTCGTCCTCCCTCCTACCTCCCTCCCTCCCTTCCTCATCCCTCATCCCTCCCTCCCTCCCTCCCTCCCTCCCTCATCCCTCATCCCTCACTCTTAATCCCTTCCTCTGCTCTTCCCTTTATGTTCCCCTTCCCTCTTATCCTCTCCTCTTCCCCTTCTTTCTCTTGCTCATTCCCTTATTCTTCCGGTTCATTGTGTCCCCCTTTTCCCCTTTCTCCCTTTTCTTCTTTCCCTTCCTGTCTGTGGAATCTCTCAGCTCTTGATGCAGGCTATAGGAATCATTTTGTTTGTTGCTGTTGTTTTTGTTGTTGTTGTTGTTGTTATCTTTATGTTTTTTTCATCATTAGTGTTGACACCATTTTTATCGAAATAGTTATCTTTTTTTGTGTTTTTGTTTATGTTATCTTTCTTATTATTGTTTTTATTATTAACATTATTATCATTCTCGTCATTTTCATTATCGTAATCATGAATATTATTATCATTATTCTCATTGTCATAATAATCATCATCATTGTCATTATTATCATCATTATCATTATTGATATTACTATCATTATTATTATAGTTATTAGTACTTGTTGTAGACCTTGTTATAGTTACTGTTATTATGATATTTTTTATCACTATTGCTGTTATCATCATTGTTATTATCTTTTTTTTTCTTGGTATTTCCATTAATATCAACAATTTGATTTCCATCTCCATCGTAGTTGTTAACAATATCATCATCATTATCAGTATCATGTTAGTTATTATCATCATAATTGCCATCATTATCATCTTATTATTATCATTATCGTTATCATCATTATTATTATTACAATTATCACTGTCATCGTTATCACTGTTATCGTAGTTATTGTTACCTTTATTTTATTATCATTAACACCATCAACCTTATTACCGTTATTCTTGCTAACCTCCTTTTCATTATTGCCAACATCCTTATTATTCTAATCATTATCATCGTCAATATTATCATCATTATCGATAATAGGGCTTTGAGAAATCCTTGATATCAACTTTACACATCTTATCTCATTATCCTCCAAATTATCGGTTCTTGTTCTCTTTACCCTTTCAATCATCTAGTAGTTCTTCTGCATCGTATCTAGCCTACATAATGGCCTTATTGTTATAGTCATCATCATTATAGATCCTTTTGATCTAATTAATTGTTCAAACCGTAGGACTTTTGTCCATTAAGTCATATATGTATCTCACCAGGGGACTTTATATGTATATATGTATATATATATAAATATATATATATATATATATCCTCTCTCTTTCACTCATTCCCTCCCTCATCCGGTTCATTGTGTCCTTTTCAATTCTTCAGCACGATTATCAACATTGTTGTTATTATTATCAACACTGTTTTAATTATTGTTATCTTTAGCATTTGTATTATCATCATTCATATGATTGTTATTTTTCATCATTGCTATAATCATCATTATTATTATCATCATCATCATTGCTATAATAATCATCATCAATATTGATATCATTGTTATTATTTTTAGCATTATAACTATTATCATTATTATAATCATCATTTTTATTATCACTATTATTATCTTTATCATCATCATCATTACTATTATCATTATTATAATTATTATCATTATCATTATTATTATAATTATTATTACTATCATCATCTTCTTAATGATTATTATCATTACTATTATTACTATCATTATCATCATCATCATTAGCATTATTGTTATCATTATCATCCTCATCATTTCCACTCTTCCTTCCTCTTTCTCCACCATTCCTCTTGGCATTCACATACATCCACATCCCCATCTTCCTCCCTCTCGTTCCTTCCTTTTCTGTTTCCTCTCTCTCGTCTTCCCTCCTACCTCCCTCCCTCCCTTCCTCATCCCTCATCCCTCCCTCCCTCCCTCCCTCCTTCCCTCATCCCTCACTCTTAATCCCTTCCTCTGCTCTTCCCTTTCTGTTCCCCTTCCCTCTTATCCTCTCCTCTTCCCCTTCTTTCTCTTGCTCATTCCCTTATTCTTCCGGTTCATTGTGTCCCCCTTTTCCCCCTTCTCCCTTTTCTTCTTTCCCTTCCTGTCTGTGGAATCGCTCAGCTCTTGATGCAGGCCATGGGAATCATTTTGTTTGTTGCTGTTGTTTTTGTTGTTGTTGTTGTTATCTTTATGTTTTTTTTTTTTTCATCATTAGTGTTGACACCATTTTTCAATTGTTCCTTTCTTTTTGTTTTGCCCATTACCTCTGTTTTATTAAAATTGATTTTTAGACCTCAGTTGTTGCATGCAGTGCTTAATCCTTCCATCAGACTTTGTAGTTTTTTCCTCAGAGTCAGCAATTAATGCTGTATCGTCTATATATCTTATATTATTCACATTCATTCCCCCTATTTTAATTCCATCCATTTCTTCGATGTCTTGCATGCACTTTTGTCCATAGAGTGAAAAGAGATCTGGGGAGAGAACGCACCCTTATCTCACTCCTCTCTTTATGTTTATCCATTCAGTCGTTTCATTTCCAATTTCCACATTCGCTTTTTGGTCCCAATATAAATTAGCTATTAATCTTACATCCTTTTTATCCACCCCTATGTTTTCAAGCATTATGATAATTTCTTCATGTCTTACCGTGTCAAAAGCTTTTTCAAAATCAATGAAACCTATGTACAAGTCTTTTTGCATTTCTATTGCCCTTTCTATTACTGTTCTTATTAAAAATATAGCATTTATAGTTCCTTTCCCCTTTCTGAATCCACATTGCTCTTCTGGTATGTGTTCATTAATTTTATTTCTAATTCTATTTAAAATGACCCTTAACCCTGCATTGGTCACGTGGGGTGTTTGGACACCCCACTTATTTTTTTCTCTAAATAATTTTTATGCTATTTTTTTTTTCTCCATCTCCTTCCTGGTACTTTCCTGAATCATTGAGGGTGTAGCATACCAGTCGTGGCGCAGTTGTGGCGTAATTGCCCTACGAGGAACAACGCATTTTTGCCTTCTGGGGTGTTCAAACACCCCACGTGAATCTTAGTGAACAATATTTTTTTTTTCTATTTTGAATGATGGGGCAAAAGGAAAACTTGCCTGTAAGTAGTGTCCCCCCTGAAAAACAGAATACAGATATTTTGTTTCTCTATTAGGATATTCGTTTTGAACTATTGGTGAAAAAAAAATAAACGGTAATGATTCTGTTTTGCACTTGCATATCTAGCATATATAGGCTTATATCTATATATCTTATTCCACACACATAAAAATATTCATATTTGTTTGTAAATATACCTGTAACCAGTGAACAAGGTGTTTGATTAACCCTATCATGTCTTTTGTATGGTTAATTACTTGGGGTGTGCGAACACCCCACGTGACTAACCATGTTTGATCAGCCCACGTGACCAACGCAGGGTTAATATTATTTTTGACAACTGACTCATTATGCTGATGGTTCTGTGCTTTGAGCATTCTGTGGCACCTGGTTTTTTGGGTATGGTTATGAAGGTGGATTCTCTCATACGTTCGGGTATGTATCCAGAATTGTAAATTCTACTTGTCAATTTCGTTATTTTATCTATTGCACCATCACCTGCTGCTTTGATAATTTCTATGGCTATTTCATCTTTCCCTGTCGCTTTTCTGTTCTTCATACTTTTCATTGCATGCAGTATTTCTTCTCACATTAGTTCAGGACCTTCCAACTCGCCCTCATATTCAGGCTTCATTCCTCTTTCATCGTCATACAATTCGCCAACATACTCCACCCATCTTGCAAGTACATCCTTAGAATCATTTAAAACCTTTCCCTCTTTGTCCTCAATTGTTGAGCTTCTTGTCATTTTTTTTCCTGATATCTGTCTTACTCTCTCATACTTTTGTCTAGGATTTACTTTTCAATTTGCTCAATTTCCTCACATAATTGCTGTATCCATTCCTCCTTTCTCTCTTTACATTTCCTCTTAATCTCTTGATCTATTCTCTTATAGATTTCTGCATTTCCTTTCATCTTTCTCCTCTCGTCCATTAAATCTGAAATTTCTTCAGTCATCCATTTCTGTCTACCTCTTTTCTGTTCATCCGGGCAAACTTCTTTGGCCTTCTCTACCAGGGTATTTTGTATTGTTTTCCATTCTTTTTCTATCATTTCCTTTTCATTTGCATCACTCTCTTCCTCTTGTTCTGTATCTAATATCTCAAATCTGTTTCGAACTTGCACTGTGTATCTTTCTTTGAATTCACTGTTGCTTAGCACCTGTAGAGCTTTCTTTGGTTGTTTCCTTTTCTTTTTTATGTTTTTAAGCCTTAATTTCATTGTAGCGATAACAGGGACATGGTCGCATCCATGACCACCATCTGCCCCAGGGTATGTTTTACATCTGATTATTGAGTTTCGAAAGCTTTTATTTATGGTTATGTAGTCTATTTGATTTTTAATCCTTCCGCCCGGACTTCTCCATGTCCATAATCTTCTTGGGTGTTGTTGGAATAACGAATTAGCTATGACTTGTTTCTCTACACTACACCATTCAATCCATGTGTCTCCTCTTTCGTTTCTATTCCCGAGTCTAAAATTTCCTACAATATCCTCATATCTTCCCTTCCCAATTTTTGCAGTATTA
>BOPN01004913.1:105000-111251 GCA_017312705.2 Penaeus japonicus | reverse complement strand
TTTTTTTTTTTTTTTTTTTTTTTTTTTTTTTTTTTTTTTTTTTTTTTCTAGCAGCAGGTGTGAAGGCCTTTTTTGGATTCACTACACAGTGGCCAAGGATGTGTGTTCTAGTAACACAATCATTCAGAACGATTAGAAGGTTAGAGGTAATGCAAAATGAGGCAATGGAAATAAGTACAAACGCAACAAAAGTTTTAAACATGAGGACGGAACTTGGATTGCAAAGATAAGAAAATGATACAGTAACAGCAATAAAGTTGATACGAAACCCAAGAAATGGTTTAGCCAAGGAATCTCTCCCGAGTTGCCATTCTACAGGAAATAGCATATCAGTCTGGGTCAGTAAGACATGCTAAAAACTTTTATATTATGTAATGATAAAGTTTTGCAAATGTACCTATAAAAAAAAACTTTCCGTTTCACCATGGGAGCTAAAGCACTGTCGATGTTATCAAGGCAAGTGCCTCCTCACCTCGGAAACAAATTGGAAATATTGCCCATTTGAAGATCGAAGCAAAATTAATGTGAGGACGATATGTCTTTGCTGAGGGTCAGTAACTTCAGCCTCATATATAGCCGCATGGATGTGTTGCTACTGGAAAGATCAGCGAGTCAGGAATCAGATTCAACAGATTCGATCAGATTCAAGTGTGCGTCAATATCTCTCGGTCGAGTTATTGCTTGTTTTTCTCAAAGTGGCAGATCGTTTGGGAGATAGTGCACTTATCGTAACAGACTCCCTCTCCTCACTCCATGCTCTAAATCAGTGGTTCCCAGCTTTTTCACTACCAAGGACCCCTTTTATTTGAATGAGTTTTCCCGCGGACCCCAGGGTGTTGACTTTATTAAACTAGCAACCAACTCGTCTTACTAGATTCATCTCAACAGACAATAAGAAAAACTAAGAAAAAATATAGGATGAGAAATACAGTGAGAAATACAGTGAAGATTTTTGTAAAAAATCTTTATCTCATTAATGAGATGGGTGATGCTGCTTTGCTGATATTATGTTCTGAATTTCAGGTTCAATCACATACAGTTTTAAGCGCAGATCAAGTTCCACATTCCTTATATACATACATATATATGTATATATATATATATATATATATATATATATATATATATATATATATATATATATATATATGTATATATATATATATATATATATATATATATATATATATATATGTATATATGTATATATATATATATATATATATATATATATATATATATATATATATATATATATATATATATATATATATATGAAATTTTAAATTCAATTCATGGACCCCGAGTACTGCCTTTGCGGACCACAGGTTGGGAACCACTGCTCTAAATTCATTTAGTAACAAGACAGAATTATGTCAACAGTTACGCATAGATCAAATATTGATTCGGAAGGATATTACTTCTAACATATCGTGAGGGCCATCACACGGAAATCTAAATCATAATAAATGGCTAAAGCATTGTATAAATCATGTAGTCATAAGGATTTTTTTTTTTTTTTTTTTTTTTTTTTTTTTTTTTTTTTTTTTTTTTTTAGTATGGCATTCACTGATCACTTTAACTTAGGGTGAAGTCGAGAAGTCGAGAAGTCGAGAAAAGTCTCGAGTTATACCTGTGGTTATCAATCCTCCTAATACCTCTCTCGCAGTCGGTTCTTCCCTCCACGCTCCTGACCTCAGATCTTCTGCAATATTTATACAAGAAATTCTCATCCAGATTTTGAGAGAAAAAATATAAAAAGTTTTCAATGGCCATGAATAGTAAAACAGTTGATTTTAATATTTTTAACTACCGCGTCTGTAATAGTTGCCCCCCCCCCCCACCCTCCCACAATATATTCCCCTGAGCTCACGCTTTTCCTGGAAATTACTCACCCTTGGACAGAGGACCGCTCCCCTAACTTCAGAATCACTGCGCTGGACAGTAGCAGACCCATCAATCATCCAAATGCAATGTCCAAAACAAAGCCCAACTACGGTAAAACAAGTGAAGTTACGAGACAAACAAACGTCGAGGGAACAGAATCCAATTCTGTAAACAACCATATGCGCACAACCCGTAGCCTGAATGACATGTCCTCCAATTGGGAAGATTCGTGACCGGAAAGTGACTCTGACTCTGTATAGTACTGCTGTCACTTTTTTGTAGAGGATGGCATTTTATCAATTTACAATGTAAACGCAAGTAATGCCTTTGATAGAGAGATAGTGAGGCTTTTGCATTTGTGGCTAAGAAGTCCTGTTCATCTATTCACCTTGTATTAATGTATGTTTTAGAATTTTCTGTGAATTGGTTTGTTAACCATTTAGGCGTAGTTCCATGTGTATACCCTATGTATTACGAATATTTTTTTCAAAGGAAATATCAAATCCCTCTCATTCTCTCATCTTATACATTATATTGAATAGATAGAGAGAAAAAAGTAAAGGAGAGAGAAAGATGTTTACCGGCCAAGCAATTGCTTAGGAATAGGCTTATTGATATCATTATCCTCATTTCTATCTTCCTCCTCATTATTCTTTATCATTATTATTGTTGTTACTATTATCATTATAACTATCATTAACAACATTATTATCATTACTATTATTATTATTATTATCATCATCATGGTAATCATCATCACTATCATTGTTATCATAATCATTATATTTACTGTCACCATTAATATCTTCATCCCTATTATTGTTATCATTATTATTATCATCATATTTGTTATCATTATCATCAGCATTATCATTAATATTATCGTAATCATCATACTTATCATTATTGCACATATAATTACGAAGTAAAGAGAAAGTCATGGAAAAGATCACTAAAAAGAAGGCGACACCGCTTTTTGGTGTTATATTGTGTTTGTATTTGTTTCGGCGAGATTTGACATACTTTATATCTATTAAAAAATAATAATAATAATAAGAACTAGAAATCAAAAATGTTAAATTAACATGAAAGAGCAGGTTTTATACTTCGTGAAGTACAAGCAGACCACGTAGACACAACATTTTTCTTTCCGTTTTGCTAGAGTTACCATCGCATGACCAGCCACGATGGGGTGATGGAGGATAGAAATGAGAAGCGAACACAACGAAATTTGGATAAAGGGCGAACAATAAAGAAACGAAGACGATAATTAGTGAGCGAAGGATGTGAAAACGGAATATGCAAACTGAAAAGGTCAATGAGTCATAAAGAGAAGTATAAATTTAACCAGTGAAATAGAAAAATGACAAAAATATGACAGTAAAATATATACGGGCAGTGAGTGAATATATATATATATATATATATATATATATATATATATATATATATATATATATATATATATAAACAGGTGACATATGATGAAACAAACAAATTATACATGTGTGTATTTATTTACATTGGTCATGATTGAGTTTTATTTTCGTGAAGGTCAGGGAAAATCCTCGGACCAGCGCACACATGTGAGTGGCAAGGGTGTTAGAATGCTTAGCCCCGCCCCCTAACTTGCTCTTCGGTTATCCATGATAATACTCGACAGACGTTTCATGTACACGTGTCTTTCTTTCTTTCTCATGAAAAGGGAGGTGGGGGGGGGGTCGCGTCCTTCACCTATTCATCAACATGTTCACTATATATAATGGCGGCATATCCCAGACTGGCACAGAGCACATCTGATACAGAGAGTGAAGCAGTTCTCTTTCGTTCCCTGCGACTACTTCGAGGCTCTCCGTCCTAATAGTCTGCAGCCGCACTTGATCCGTGTAACCATGAAGACAACCATTCTTAGTCTCCTGCTGATGCTTTTCGCCGGTGCTTACTTGGCACAGGTAAAGTCGCTCCATTAATGACAAATAGCTTTCACGGCTTCATGTCGAAAACATCCACATTGAAAAGTAGGTCGGAATACAAAGTGGAAGCTAGTGATGTATATTGATGTCTCTGCTTGAATTTCTTTATTGGTTTGTCATTTTTCCTTGGCACTATATAGGAAGGGCTATTTTTTGTAAATGGGTAGGATTTTTTCAAAGAAATCTGGCACTCCATCAGGAAGACAAAATGTCTAGCATAGGATGCGAAGCGTTCCACTTGCCCTTAGCATCTGAGTGTCTCCTGTTGCAAAGAGAACCACCGAGATTAACTGTGCCTTTGCTTTGCAGGACGTCGACAATTATGCCGAAGGGGGCTATGCGGAACAAGCTGAAGGTACGTTGTGGTCACAGCTTGAATTGACATATGTTATTTGTTAAAGTAATCAAAAGGATCAAAATCCTAATTTCATGATTTCTTAACCTGTTAACTAAACTATTTTCCAATGACTATCTTAAGGCTGGTTCCCTTGCTTGCTGAATCACCAGCGACACTTTTACCGCTTTTCCATGTCTGTTTCTGTCTTCAGGTGTTGGGGAGTCAGTACATCGCGTTGTCAGAGACTTGCATGAGTGTGTCAACACCCCTAATCAGTGTAGCAAGATAAACGGCATATGCATCAACATCCAAGAAGATTGTGAAGGAAATGCGGATGATTCATTATGTAATCACAATCAGTGCACTTGTTGTGTGAAGCACGAATGCAGCAACACGCCAAAGAAGTGTGAGAACGAGAATGGTATTTGCATTAATAAGATGAACGACTGTGCTGGCAAGACGGATGAAGGTCTGTGTCATAATCAGCACTGCACCTGTTGCAAGAAGCACCAATGCAGCAATACGCCGGAGATTTGCTCGAACGCGAATGGCACATGTATCAACATTATGGACCACTGTGCCGGCAGGACGGACAAAAGCCTGTGTCATAACAAACACTGCACTTGCTGTATCAAACGCGCCTGCGAGAACACGCCATCAGCATGTGCCAACAGGAACGGCACTTGCATAAACATCATGGACACTTGTGAAGGAGAAAGTGATGAGTCCTTGTGCTTCAACCAAAATTGCAAGTGCTGCATCCCTGCATAATGAGTTCCTGATCGCAGTGGTTCCAGTCCATTTTCATCCCTCCTTTTTCCTGTCACTCACAATTTAAAGTTACCCATGCCAAGAGTATGCACATCATTAGTAGATACCAAGACTGGAAAGTGCAACAACATACATACCCGCACATACACATAGATCCAGAACTGCACTCGCTCAGAGCATGGTTAACGGGTCTTTCAGAGCTTTCACTCAACATGTAGTTTTTCACTTTGTCGTTTTGCTTTTTGTTTTTGGAGAAAGATACTAAATAGTTTTATTTTCCCGATTACGTATATATTTTTATGGTATTTGTTTATGACATTAAGTTGGCAAATCATGCTATGCTCTTGTACCTGATTTCAACACGTGAAACTCCTTCTGTCAAATAAATAAAAGCGTGCTCTTTCTGTTGTTGTTGTCATCCCTCTTGATCTATTCGTTTACAAAAGCTGATAGATGGCAGATGCTAAAATAAATCCCCTGCTGCTAATCACATATATCTGAAACGAATTTCGTATAAAATTAACATCTCAAAATTACACGAATGAATGTGATTGTACCATAAACAGGCAAAGGGTTCATTTCTCGCAAAATATCAATGCACACTATCGTCTGTTGGAAACCATCGCCTTCGAAATAGGAAAGTCAGATGGAAAGTAAACCGATTTGCCTCTGGATGACGTAGACAACATGTAATGTATTTCTAGATGACCAACAATTGTCCAATTACCCGAAAATGAAACTTCTCATCTCACACCAGTGCATCTTTCTTTTTTTTCATCTTTATTGTGCGCAGGTGATTCCAAACACACCATCAGTCAGCTGTATGTATACAAATTCCATTACCTATAGAGCTAGTGTTTTGTCTCTTACCGTGTCTCGAGTGAAATACCTCAACCGGCAGCATTTTGTACGTTATTCACACCTGTGCAATATGTTCCAACTGTAACCTTTAATGCAGCCCCAGACAGCATGTGTGTCATTTTCAATGTCATTACTATTATCCAGTTAGCAATATACGACTGCGATTATTGCGTATTGATTGAAGGCAATATTATTCTCATCTCAGAACCGAATGTCTGTATATTTAGGGGAAGGGGTCTGTGGTTAGGGATGAGCGAGGTAACCCCATTTGGGAAGAGAACCTTAGCAGGAAAATATCAGTGAAATGTTTGTGAGGTTTTTCTATTTGATTAACATGCTTATTTCACTGGGGGGAGTGAGAGAGAGAGAGAGAGAGAGAGTACCAACTGGAGGCCACGGTCATTAGGGGGATGGAGCGAGCG
>BOPN01004913.1:75000-92500 GCA_017312705.2 Penaeus japonicus | reverse complement strand
AAATTTGTAAATGTAAAAGATCAGAGATTTTGAGTTGTATTTTAGAACTTAAAACTTTGAGTTATCAGTTAAAACCCTCTTTTTAGACTGAATTGAAGGTAGGCTACCTTTTTGCCGTATACTCTTTGATTATATTATTATTAAAACTACATATTGTGTTGACTGCTTTTGATCAATCAATTTCATCTTAGGATTACATTCCCTGTTGATTTTTCTTTGCTCTTCTGCAGGTTACACAGGAATACCCAAGTTCTCTGACCATAGTTTAAGATGCTCACTTGTGCTATTACTATAACACTTTTCAACAAAGTTTTGACGGTAAAGCATGATGTTAGATGCCATTTTCAATTGCAGAAATTATTTCAATTTGAGTGTTGATAATTCATCATAAAAGATATACAATTTCATGGATATTGATGAAATTTCAAAATTATGTAGTGCTGTTAAATGTGAACAGTTTTCTTATGGCAATATCAAATAAAATGCAAATGTAATTTTGCACATGATTTGTCATACACAGTTAGATTACAGATGACACAGTTTCAAAACTTTACTTAGTCCATCTCTAAGCCCAATATCTAAAATTAAAAACTAGCAAATAATTATCTGTATTAAAACCGGTTTCCTTCTAATTTGAATTCAGTTGCTTGCCCAAGCTAAAAGTAAGGATGAGAATAAGAATAAGAATAATAATAATAATAATAATCATAAACAATGACAATAATAATGGAAACAGCAAATACTTATGAAATCAATGGAACGAAGAAATTGGTAGCACAGATGAAAGTTTCAAAGTGATACTCATATGCGCCTATGATAACAATAACAAGTCTTCAAGATGAAATAAAAATTAAAGCAAGTGGTCAAACTAAGAAAATCAAAGCAAGTATACAACCTCAAGAGCTGTAATAGACATTTCATACAAGAGATTCTAAAAAAATCCCTCAAAATCTCCTGATCTTTACTATTCTTCTTCAATAACTTGATGTTAGAGCAAAAAGCATATCAATAATTATCACACACACATAAAAAAGAGAACAATTCGGCATTACCATACACAAAAATATAATTTATACGGACTTCCGGGCACATTTAAAAAAGACGTACAAAATAATTTTTTTCTTCTTTCCCGCTCTCAATTAATCGTATTGAACATAATCATTGTCCTGGTGTGAATTTACTTCCTTTTTTTTTCTTCTTTTGAAAGATGATTCCTCCTCTCTGATAGTGATAAACAGAGGAACAATGCATAAATAAAATAATACTTTGTGTAAGAGTCTCTCCTACAGTCTACTGGGGTACAGTGATCTGGATAAGTCTTTGCTTCTCAACTTGTGGTGGGGAGACGTGAGTGGGGGGAAAGAAAAGAGAAAAAAAATGGCACATTCAACAAATATGATACATGTTTGTTTGCTTTTTGAATTCCCTATTCTGCAACTTTGGGGGGAGGGGAAATGCTCATCAGAAAAAAAAAGAAGTTATGAAAGCTGTTAAACAAAATAATATTTAAAAAACAGATACTTCTAAATTGTTATTTTCTTTCCATTTTAGATGATCATGTACCAATAGTTGCCTAAAAGGAACACTACATATGTCTGTCTTTATTTATTTTTTTTTTCTCTCTATTATCCATTTCTCAAAAAATTACCAAATACAGCTTCTCTTTGTATGAAGTCTTTTTGAATAAGTTAAAAATGCAAAAATACAGGTAACCATTTCCATATCATAGCATGAGGAGGTACAGTACTCACACTCTCTAACCAAACAAGTAAACACACAGCCTATAACATTAAGCCTTCTTGAAACTCGTCGCTCCTACAAATACACTACAAACGACTGTCAAGGTGGGCTCAAGACATGAAATGGATTATTACGACAGACCCGTCTTGCAGGGATTCTGTGCCAGTCTTGATGCTTTGTGGACATTTTAAAGGTTTTTGTTTCATTTAGCTGCAATCTGCATAATAGAAGAGGCAACCTTTAAACACATCAAAACATATACATTGTCAACTTTCTTGTTTCATTTCTAAAGAAAAGTGCCTTATAAAATTTACTTAGTAACCTTATCTATGTTTCATTTTCTTTTTTTGCATAAAATGTGCCTCAAAACTTCATCCACATTGATTACTATTATTGTTAATTAACTATATCTTTTAAAACATTTGCAAATTAGCAATTTTGCTAAAGGTTTGGAAAATAGCTATCTCTGACTTTAGTACATTATAAAAAAATATAAAGAAAAAATAAAGAAATAAAATAGAAGAAAAAAAAAGTATATGAACACTTTGTACTATGGTGAAGATGGTTGTGCCAACTGATCACGATATAATCTGAAAAAGAAGAGATTTGTATTAACATTTTTTGTTCCACATAAAATCATTTGTAAAGTATACATACTTTTGTTTTTAACTTCATTCTCATCATTGAATGAAAACTAATGAACTATAAAGAAGATGCATTTCACAATGAACAATAAATACTTACAGATTTTACTGTTTCCTTTATGAAGTCTTTTTTGTGAGTTAAGTCAAAGTCTGGGTAATTATCATAAACTTGTCGACAAACACTTTTCATTGTGATTTCTTCTAAGTTGGCGCCATCTAAGATCTTCTTCACCATTGCCTTCAGCTCAAGGTCCTGAATAAAAATTAGCTGCTTCATTAAAAAGAACATCAAAATATCACTGCATGAAATAGCCAGGATTATGATGTGTTTTGGCTTGTCTCTGATGAGGCTGATTAGTCAATCATTTCAATCATTTATATAAATGTCTTCAGAGAAAATGTGACTAATATTCAGTATTCATCTGGCAATGTTATTATGCGCATTATTTAGGATAAACAGGTAGATATCACAATGTCCTCTTGAACTATGTAACAGCAACTATTGACATAAAATAACAAGGACTTGGTTATCAATATAAGCCTATATCTTATCAAAGTTCTACGAAATCTTTGTTCATTCTTACCGAAGGAGGCTGCTTGACTTTCTTTGCAAGAGGCTCATCATCCGAATCGGAGTCTGAGTCTGCGGAGGCTACAGCCTTTGAGCGCTTAGCAGGTGTCGCTTTCTTGGCTGATGTCACTCTCTTGGCTTGGGGCTTTTTTGCTGGTGTTTTCTTCTGTGTTTTCTTGGGCTTTTCTTCCTCCTCTTCCTCTTCCTCCACCTCCTCTTCTCCACTTTCATCTGAATCTTCACTCTCACTTTCTCCACTCTTGACACTCTCGAGTGATGTGTTATTCTTTTTCTTCTTCCCTTGCGTACCCTTTTTGGGTCTTCCTCTGCCTTTGGTCTGCTGAAACAAATTAACAATTACTAAAGATATAATACTTTATATATATATATATACATACATACATACATACATACATACATACATACATACATACATAAACATATAAAAACATGTATATTTACATGATCAAAACAACAAAGAAAAGGAAGAACATAAAGAGGTGGAGGAGGGAGGAGGAGGAGAAACAAGAAGAAAGAGAGAGAGAAAGAGAGAGAGAGAGAGAGAGAGAGAGAGAGAGAGAGAGAGAGAGAGAGAGAGAGAGAGAGAGAGAGAGAGAGAGAGAGAGAGAGAGAGAGAGAGAGAGAGAGAGAGAGAGAGAGAGAGGGGGAGAGAGAGAGAGAGAGAGAGAGAGAGAGAGAGAGAGAGAGAGAGAGAGAGAGAGAGAGAGAGAGAGAGAGAGAGAGAGAGAGAGAGACTTGCCTTTGTAACTTTTGGAGGTTTCCGTCCCCTGTCTTCGGGATTAAGCATGAAGTCCATCAATCTTTCCACAACCTCACCCTTGTTGCCAGCACGCTCCAAGCCCAGTATCAAGAGCATCTTCTTGATCTCAGACATCAAAATCCTAGGGGAGAGAGATGCTGATTATGATAGGCATAATTTGTTCTGTATTCTCTAATAACAAATATGTACAGATGATAATACAGAGTGGATGGTAGAGAAAAACAGGGAGGGAGAGAGGGAGGGAGGAGTGGAGGGGAGATAGAGAGGGAAGGAGGGTGTGGAAAGAGGGAGAGCAAGAATGTGTGTGTGTGTGTGTGTGGGGGGGTTATTCATCTAAGTTGAAATCCATCAACAGCAATATGAGATACTGACCTCTCTACATTACTTAATTTCAAATTGTACTTTTTGTCTTCTTTCGTAAATGGGAAACCATTAAATTTCCTCAGGTTCTTTTTCACCTCATTTCCACTTCCAGGTCGACTGTATGCCACTCTGTGTAAAACTTTTAGGTCGTCTACTTGCATTTTCTGAAATCAGATGGTTTATTAATGGCTATTTATTTTCTTCTGCATACCAAAAGAAGACTCATAATGGTATATCTCACATCCTTGTGCCCATGTCAAAGTACTGACAGAGATGTGCATTAGCTGTTGTCTTACCATGATCATGGCATTGATGTATGGAATGTCCCCAAGTGCTGCGCCTTTCCCTGACGCTTCTGGCTCTTCTTTCTTAGTCTCCTGAACAAACCTCTCCACCTTTTTACGGTCTCTTTTACCGCTCATCTCTAAGGGCTGGTCATACAGAGGACGCACATCTGCAATGGAAACCATACTTAAGTGGTCAAGGTTTTTATGCCTTGGTATGATAATAATACTCATTAGTGCAATTTAAATATAGTGTCCCCAAGAGGGCCACCCTTTATGTTATCTAAGTGTCCCCTTCAATGTATCCCCTATTTCCACCATTATTCATTATAGGTTATTACCCTACATTTCTATTACTTTAGTTTATTTAATCTTTCTTTCATCCATTATCAGGTTGTTGATTGATAAATTCTTGTCCTTTGTCCTAAATGACTGGCTTTAAGTCCTTTTAAATTCCAGTGATTTAAGTTGTGAGAACCTGCTGGTTTTCACAGGCAAGTTCATTTGCTGATGATCTGGAGGTTCTAGTGGACATATGCTAAAGAAGGGTAATTATAGAAATATCATCTAAGTATCCATGACTTTCCTGCATATCTATAGTTCTGTTGTTCATGCTCATGTGAATTTTATGAAGCAGTGAATTTGATTTTACATCTCTCTGGCATTGTTTCTTATTAGTTATATACTTTTTGGCCATTTTTTGTTTTTTATTTTGCTCTTTTTTTTCTTCTTTTCAATGGGATTCATATTTTACTTTGTTAATTGAAATTGTTAATTTATTTAAATATATTTCCATTTCCTTCACTTTAACTTATGCTTGTTCTTATTCTGGTCACAATAGACTTTGCTGTTGAGGTAGATATTATGCATTTGTTACTGTTACCTCACCACATAAAAAACTGATCTTGCCAATTCTTCTACATACCTGCCCTATATATGGACTAGTGCAATTAGTTATGAATGCGCAGCTAAAAAAATGCACATATACTTGAATAAATTCCATGATCATCATTATCAGTATTATTATCATTATTATTGTTATGACTACATTACTATCATCATCATCATTATTATTATTATTATTATTATTATTATTATTATTATCATTACTATTATCACTACCAATATTATTATCATTATTATTATTATTATTATTATTATCATCATCAATAATAATAATGATAATATTACCTCCTTTTTTTTTTATAAAGTTTTTTGAAATCTTTATCTGTCAAGAAATGGTCAAAAGCAATAGAACATTATAAATGGTATTATTTAGTAGACCCCATACTAATGATTTTATTAGTTATATTCTTTTTTTTTCTTTTTTTTTTTTTTTTTTTTTTGCTCTTTTTTTTCTTCTTTTAAATGGGATTCATATTTTACTTTGTTAATTGAAATTGTTAATTTATTTAAACATATTTCCATTTCCTTCACTTTAACTTATGCTTGTTCTTATTCTGGTCACAATAGACTTTGCTGTTGAGGTAGATATTATGCATATGTTACTGTTACCTCACCACATAAAAAACTGATCTTGCCAATTCTTCTACATACCTGCCCTATATATGGACTAGTGCAATTCGTTATGAATGAGCAGCTAAAAAAATGCACATATACTTGAATAAATTCCATGATCATCATTATCATTACTATTATCATTATTATTGTTATGACTACATTACTATCATCATTATTATTATCATTGTTATTATTATTATTATTATTATTATTATTATTATTATTATTATCATCATTATTATTATTATCATTACTATTATCACTACCAATATTATTATCATTATTATTATTATTATCATCATCATCAATAATAATAATGATAATATTACCTTTTTTTTTTTATAAAGTTTTTTGAAATCTTTATCTGTCAAGAAATGGTCAAAAGCAATAGAACATTATAAATGGTATTATTTAGTAGACCCCATACTAATGCAGATGATTTCTTTGTATATATGAATGAACTACCAGCTATCAAAGGGAAAGGAAAGAATACTGCATGTCTAACCTTAACTTTAGACAATTCACAGGCTAGATTCTTTAACCCATTCATGCCGGATGATGAGATATCACATGGGAATATTTCCTTCCCACCAGATGACGTCCTATAACATCATGATCTTTCCATCTAATAACATGTTTTCCATTTGTACAGATATATTTTATTTACTTGAAAATAATGTAAACAAATACAAATCCTCCTATTATAGCCCTGTTGAATCAGTGGGTGAAAAGTGTTCTGAGAGGCGCAGTGCAGCACTGTGCCGGGAGAGATATCACGATTGTTATCTAGCAGGCGGGAGCAGCATTAGGCAAATATAAGCCCCAGCGCAAATGGGTTAAAACAGATCTTATACTCTGTGTCACATCTCCACACCAACTTTTTGTGCTGTACATCATTCCACCCAAACCAAGTTACCACCATTTCTACTATCTTAATCGATCATATATGGACAAATAACATCAGTAACCTCTCTTTCGGATAAACTAGTTTATTGTTAGATATCAGATAATTTTCCCATTTTCACGTTTCCAAACTAATGCCCACTGCCAATGGAAATTTTATTTCTAACATACAGACTTTTCAATTAATAATATTGAAAAATCTTATGACATCAAAACCACAATTATGATATCTTTTTATGAAACAGATGATGCCACTGAATGATTTACATCATCCAAAAACATGGACGGGTCCTTTCCAAAACGGACCACATCTCAAGATTTTAGTCTATATATTATATGTTAGAAAAGTGATACTAATTAGAATTAAGTATAATGGGTCATCATAATTGAAGGAGTAAAAAGCTGGTAATAATAATAATAAAAAAAGAAAAGAAAATGCAATACCAAAGTGATCTGACCTTGCAAATCTGCCCTTTCTCGAAGGATCAATACAATTAACCCATTCCCGCCGGCACTGTTCCGTCTTTGCATGCCTGCAATGCAGGGGCTCTCAAACACATAGGCCTAAATCAATTATACGATTGACGCCGCATGCCAGCACCCGGCGCTATGCATATTACATAATCGCCGTCTGTGTCCGGCAGCCGGCGGTATTGGGTTAAAAGTCTATAACCAGCCGAAAATCACCCGGGGAACTGTTTTCTCTGCAATTCCAGCCCCACAGACTGACCCAAGGATATAAAACTATACTTGATAAATTTAAGTTGCCATGGATGTATGCAACCCTTGCTATAGGATTAGCTGCAGCCACCAGGCCACATTGTTCTGATCCAATTCATAACACAAAACTACCAATCTATGCTTGTGACTTTTATCATAATCTAATGTTTGGTGGCTAGAACTTTGCCCATTGCAGAACTAGTTGACTAGGATGAGGCTGGATACAACTTGCATATATAATAAAACATACTGTCATTCTATTCAATATTTCAGCCAAGCTACTGTCATTCTATTCAATTTTTCAGCCAAGCTAATGCAGGCTCTGAGATTTCTTAGGTCAGAATCACAGCAATTTAAACCTCCTGAACAGTTTATTAGGATGTGGTCCATTGTTTGGGTTTCACCACAGTCATAATTTGCATTTTCTATACAACCCCATCTTTTCTGAGGCTAGCATCTGTGCAGCCGACTTTACACCATGCTCTGTTGAGTGTGCACCATTCTTTTCTAGACAAGGATGTCCCATTCTCAAATTCCTCTCCCATTGGTGGCATTACAGGGAACTGGTTTGGGTCAGATGTCCTTGCCCATTGGATAAGTCATGCATCTGAAGTGCTGGTATTTTCATGTTCCTCAACCATCATAAAACTCCTCCTACATTTCAGGCAGCATCCAACTTCCTCATAGTTGTGTAAGGGGTGTCTTGAGTCTGTTGTATGCAGGAGTTTTTCTCTCTTTGTGATGACACCCCTTCTGATGTCTGGTGGTGCAAGGGTGGCCAGTTACTATAATGCAGGGTAGGGTATTTCAATAATTGCAACTTTTGAAATGTCATTGTGACTGTACAAAAATAGGCTCCATATATCATAAAAATGAAATGTGAAAAAAATCAGCTTGATCTGATAACGTTTAGGGGTTGCACTTTTCAATTTAATATATTACGCATTTCCGCGGAATTGGGGCCGCGCAGCGGACGAGGTCCACGCACTTCGAACTTCCTCGCTAACGTTAAGTGATGATAGTTCCCTTCCGAATCGTAATCAAATTTGTGTCTTTAGGTGCAGGAAGTTCCTCGCTGACCTT
Organism: Penaeus japonicus; assembly: GCA_017312705.2. Classification (NCBI taxonomy): domain Eukaryota; kingdom Metazoa; phylum Arthropoda; class Malacostraca; order Decapoda; family Penaeidae; genus Penaeus; species Penaeus japonicus. Next base: position 83,890 of record BOPN01004913.1, on the reverse strand, counting down.
GGGAACCTAAATATTGCATGCAACAAATTTCTCACAGACCTTAAGCACTTAAATACCGCATATAGCAAGTTCCTCAATGACCTTAGGTCGGAAGTCTTTCAATATTTCTAGTTCCTCACTGAACCTAATGGCCTGTAAGGTAATGCCGTGTTTCTTCAATAAGCATATAAACGTTAGTTAATTAATAACATTATTATACATTCCAACAAGCTTCTGTTGTCATGTTACTTGTTTGTGATATATTGGCACGATATAATTCGCTGAAAGTGTTTGATTGAAATTCAAACTTTTCTGGACGACAAATTGCTTTGAAACTTGTGACTAAATTGAAGAATTATATCAGAAATTTGGACTGAAGACTATTACTAAACTAAAGGCCATCACAAAAGTACTTAACATAAAGAAAGTATATTATTATACACAAGAGGAGAGTTTGAAAGCTTCGTTTATTGGTACTGAAATCATATCTTTTAAAGGCAAAAGACAACCGAGAGAGTGCTACAAGAAGACATCGAGTGGTATGAAGCAGAGTTAAATGGTAGTGCTGTATCCACTGGTTCTGCTGACCATAAAGCCATAAAAGGAAGGAATACAGAAATAAGAGGAAATGTAGTCTGGCAAATAAATTACTGAGTGAGATTCAGGAATGTGAAAACGATACAGATGATGAACAAGACAACGGAAACTTAATCTTCCTCAACCTTAGAAGATTTATCCACTTCTGATGACTGCCAGAAGGGAAACGGAAATACACAACGGAAATAATGCAACAAATTTTACTGATACTTTTTTTTTCTCAAGTAGTAGGTCTTGACAGCAGATTGATTCCTTTAGATACTACCATTTTCCGCAAGAAAAGGCAGGCTTCTATTGGTAAAAGAGATGACACTCTAGCTTCATTGAAGATAACCAATATGAATAAAAACATGTCATAACCTCAGGGAATTAATTGAAGTGATTGATTTTTATAAGGATATAAATGATGAGGTCCGTCTTCAGTGGCCAACTAACTTTAATGCTATTGACGGGTAACCAATCATGAACTACTGAACAGACCATGCAAAATTATTTTGTCTTGAGTCCTTAAAAGAATTTAAAAAACATAATATTGCCTAGGATATTTGTGCCAGTTGGTGTTAGGTGGTTAGGTTATATGTGTTCATCATTACATGTTTGTATATCACTTGATGTTGTACTTGATAAATTATGAAGTATTGAAAATGCTGATTTTCCATCCAAGACTAAAGTTGGCTTGAAAGACAATTTGATTAGATGCTTGGGGACATTGCAAAAGAACCCTACTGTTATCAAAGGTATCTTTCGAAGTTCTCCGCTGATCCATTTCTTTTGCTGGCGAAAAGCTGTCATTAGTACAGAGCCACAATATTTCAGGGCAGCATTTGGGGCATCTCAAATGTGTCTGTAAATAGGATCAGATTAGGTTTGACAAACTCAATTATGCATCCATCAGTAGATATCTGCATAACACAGATGTCATTTTCATGCCACTCTCTCACGATGGTGACAGCATACATGAGGTATTTGGTATGCTGAAAATGGAATCGGAAAAAGCTGGATATACAAACCAGCCAAACCTGAAGGATCGAATTTGGTACAATTTTTCCTATGAGAAGTTATGGAACCTCAGCACAGAAAAGTTTGTGAATGTCCCAGGTTTTTCGGAAAGAGTGTTTAGTTCCCCTTTGTTCTATCATATACGGGAAGATATGAATAAGGTATGCCATCTCTATGGCCAAGGTAACCCACTCATATGGAGGCTAAGAGTGTACTAATTCCTAATCGGGCCAATCAGCAGCATTGTGAGACTGATTGAGACATGAGGGTTGTCCTGGACTCAATACCCTTGTCTCTTATATCAAATATAATGTAAGAATTATGAAGAGATTGAAAGGAAATGTGGATAGGGTAATATAATATATGTGAGAAGTTGTTGCCAATAAAAGATACGTTTCTAATTTGTAATATACTTTCACAATGTGTTTTATTATGATTAATTATAGAAAAGATACTCTTAAAAGTTAAAATTATACTATACACGATTGAATAAATCAACATAATTTGAATACATCGTTAAGTAATTACTGCTAAAATGACGAAGAAAATATAGAAAACGGGTAATTTCACCCCAGACTAAACTAATTATTTAATCGTATTTTTCGTATCTTTGAGTAAAAAGTGCAATAGGTAAATATTGATAAAAACAAATAAAAATGGTATCACTAGTCAAGAAAAAATAAATGGCGCCTACTTCTGAACAGTCTCCGTGAATTTGAAGGATTTTTCAAAAATCACCAATTATTGAAATACCCTAATGCAGGGGTGGATTTCAGTGTGCCTATGATGAGTCTACATGCTTCATTTAACTGGAGGTTAATTTTATGGGCATGGCATGTGAGTGCCCATACTGGGGCACAGTATTCTGCAACTGAATAGCAGGGGGACAGTGCTGTTTGCTTCAGAGTATGTGAGTCAGCTCCCCAGTTTATGTTGGTCAGGGCTAAAGCAGATCCTTGGGGTAGTCTATTGGACTGGTCTCGCCAATGTGTCTTTTTCCCTTCCATCTCAACATAAAAGTGGAGATCATTGGATGATTCCATTAACCCATTCACAACAGGACATATTTTCGCCTACTCCTGCTTACACTAGGAAGATAACAAGTGAATGTGTCTACAATATAAAGGCACATAAAAATATTGCCACATTCAGAGGAGTTATTTTAGTTCAAGAAATGTTATGGTAATGCCTTTTTAGTTTTTATTGAACTTTGCCTATATTCTTCACTTCTATGTGAAAATACAAAAGCAAAGTGGAAGCAATCTTTTAGTGGGGCATTAAAATACATGTGTTATATCTTTCTTTCTTTTTTCCAAAACGAAAAGAACAATATGAATAATCATACATGTACATGAGTATGTACATGTACCACGTGATGTGACATGACATGATATCACAGGTAATCAACATATTGGTAGTAGTATTGCATTAGTAATTTTTATTTCATTTATCATCTTCATATATTTTATTTCTTGGCCAAACATATTTATTTTACAATAGTTTTTCAACTCAGATCTTTTTATTCAACTGATCAAGAGGCAGAAATTACCATGATGTCATCAATATCACACAGTTTTCTGTGACATCATTTTTTTAAACATTACTCATTTTATGACACTCAAACATCTAAACTAAAGTAACAGAGTCTAAAAAATTATGTAAAATGATTATATTTGAGAACAATCTAGCGATCTATTACTGACGTTTCAGCACATCACAACTGCCCGTCCCAGAACTTGGCAAAAAAATACATAACGTCTTAGGACGTCATCCGGGTTTTTAAGCATCTGGGTGACTTTCAGAATAAGGGCTCTCTGATTAACTGTATCATATGCCGCAGACAGATCTACAAATACAGTTCCAGTTATGAGTTTGCGCTCATACCCATCCTCGATGTCCTGTGCCAAGTTCAAGACTTGGCCACGCAGAAACATCCAGGCCTGAATCCTGTCTGGTCTGGCGTGAGTTGTTCTTCTATGCTTGGAAAGATTCTTGATAATATCAGTTTCTCATACCGTTTGATCATGTGGCAAAGTAGTGATATTGAGCAAAAGTTTTTGGGTAGGTTTCAGTAGTGCTACTACCTTCCTCTTTTTCCAGATTTTGGGTATGCTCAGTTTCTATATATTTGTTGAAGAATTTTGTTAACCACTGTCTAGCTGTTGGGCCAAAATGTTTGAAATGTCAGTTAAGATGTCATCATGATCGACAGCCTTTCCAGGTTCCAGTTTTTTAACCCTCTCTGGACAGGTGGTACAGTACGCGTACCGCGCATTCAAGGCCCGTTCGCTGGGTGACGTCATACGGCGTCGTTTATTTAACTGATTTAGGCTTATGCATTCAAGAGCCCCGGCATTTTAACATGCAAGGCTGGAATGCCCCCGTCGTGAGAGGGTTAATGGTACTGTCAAGTTCTTGGAAGGTGAAAGGGGAAAAATCATCTGGATCCTGTAATTCTTTGTTGATCTCACATCTGATGTTCTTAGTTTGAGTTGGTGGACTACTTGGTCTGGTGTTATTGCTGCTATTTAACTGATGTCTTTGTTTTCAGAGCTTAATTTCTGTATTGTTTTCCAGGCTTTTTTGCTGTTAGGCCTTAGGTCAGTGCTTTCTATTGTTTCTTTCCACTTCTTTTTTCTGGTAGCTTGTAGATGTTCAAGCACCTCTTCCCCTTTGGCAATGGTAAGGTTGCTAAACGGGTCTTGTTCAAAAGATTCTCGGTATTCTTAACCCATTCCCGCCGGGCCGTTTCGTCCTTTTTGGCGTCAATGCTGGGGCTCTCGAATGCGTAGGCCTAAATCAATTATATCATTGACGGCGTATGACGGCACCCGCGCTATCATATTACATAATCGCCGTCTGTGGCCGGCGGCATTGGGTTAATAGAGGAGTTTCCATTCTTGAGTTATTCCAGGTATGTATAGTTTGTTACATTCACTAGGGATGTTCATTTTGATGTTTCCCAAATGAAGTTTTTGAATTCAGGATAGGCTTTCGGTATCGGTGGAACGAACTTAATGCCTTCCTCAACTTCAGTTGTGAAGGTGTCCCATCTTGCTTTTTTGGCAGTTGAACCTTGGGATGTATTTTGTCTTGGCTGGTTGAGAGATTGGATTATGCTGGGATCTTGGAATAGTCGGAAGAATAGTTCACTGGAACTGGTTTATGATGTTAAGTCAGGATTGTAACCCTTTTGCCAGTGGGTGCTTCTGAAAGTAGGCTTGTCATTGCTGTTATACAGGAGACAAGAGGTTCATGTTGATAGCCCACTGCTCAATTTTCTCCCCATCACTGGTCTGGTCATAGCCCCAGCTAGCGCTGTGGCTGTTGAAGTCACCTATGATACAGGTAGGGTTGCGGATTTCCAGGCCGCTTGGCCAAATAAATCTTTCTGTTGGGGGATTGTAGGCAGATATGATATCAAGGTGCTGCATGGATAGCTTAATTATCACATTGGAGATGAAATAAGCATTTATGACTAGGCTCATATTTATGGTTGTAAACCTGGTTTTTAGACTTCCTGTTAACAGTCTGACTTCAACATTATGCCATTTTTCTAAGTATTTGTTACATGCAGCTTGATCTTGCTGTTGCTCGTTTTTGGCAGCAACAATTCTTTCAGACTGCATAAAATATTGATTTTGAGAAAAATAATGAGCGGGTGACAGCTTATCTAATCAGTTAAAACATTTGAGTAAAAGGGAGCATGGAATTAAAGCATGTATATTCAAAAAGACAATGGCCACCCCTTCAAAATAAAAGTGGGGTGTGCTGTAGTGACAACAGACTCTCCCAACCACGGGTGGGAGAGTTGGCGGCCGCACAGACCATTCCATTTAGATAAATTCACAGGCTCACTGAAATGGAACACCTGAATTCACAGTTGTTCAGCAATTTAATCAAGAAACCTCATACGCTGGGAAATGACATAAGCTATAGCATAAGAGTACTTCAGCAGCTAGCTAGTTTTTGTCTGACTGAGGAAACTTGTAGTTTGAAATTCTACCTGCCTGAATTTCTACCTGAGTTCAGGTGGCAATTTTGTCACCCACATTCATGTGCCACATCAGCATACATTTATAATCTTCAAGCACAACTACAAATATGAAGCTTTAAATACAAATAAAGTATAAATATATTTGGTACTGCACTTTCAAATATTAAACTTCAAATACAAATAAAATACAAATGTGATCAGTACCATATTTCAATTACTATTATCCTAAGCAAATTAAAGAAAACCTTAATAGTCTTTTTTGTCACCCCAAACTCTTCTGGTAAATAGATAGTATTGAATAAAATTGAAAGACCAACAATATTTTGGATCTTACCAGAGTGGATTTAACCCGTTCCCGACGGGGCCAATCCGGCTTAAAAAGACCAAAATTCCAGGACTCTTGAACGCATATGCCTAATGCGTCGGGATTCTCGGCCGCACTGGCCGCGAGCTAGCGCGCACCCCGGGCTGGACAAAGTAACGCGTCCCCGGCGTGTAGCCCAAAAACCACTAGACGTGTTATCTTGTCACCCGTCGTTAACGGGTTAACTTTACTTTGAGGAAAAACAAAGTGATCATATTTAGTACTTTAGAGAAGATTATTATCAAGAATAATCAACCCAATAAGAACGAGATGGTTTAGGCTCCAATTGATCTAAACACAGGGGCTTTCAAGCATGCAAGCCTAATACCTCAGGGCATTCATTCGCTCTGGCCGCAGCTGACTGTTATGCGCACTATCACCCAGCGTGCCGGTCATACGGAAAGCCATGATGTGATATAAATTCCCGAGCCACCACATGACATGCTATCACGTCACCTGACATTAACAGGTTAAAGGAATTTAATTAATTTTCAATGGATGTTTTAAAAGTTTAAGTGAATATTATTTAACACTTACTGACATTATATAATCTCATGCATAGATTAAGAAAATAAATAAATAATGTTCAGTGTTTGACTAACTATTCAAATGAATGTTTTAACACAATGCAGACAGGTGTCATGACATACATAAAGCAGGACCTCTGGCCTGATAATGGGCATGATGACATGCATGATGTCCAGGGATTTTCATTCACTGTGTTATTCTAGTGTGCTATAAGTAATGAGTGAGTGATGATAACACTTGCAGTCATAATTACTATAATTGCTATAATGTTAAGCAAAATGGATTACACCTAATTTCCAAAACCTAGGTGACACCACTTTCTTTTAGCACCAGTAGGAAAGAGATCCTCAAATGGCACTCATCCACAGTTTCTAGCAAGCAATATCTTTATAGAGCAATGTCATAACAGCAAGTTGCCGACCTCTTGCTCTAAAGTACTCAAACCATGCCCACAATGTCTACAATGTGCCCCTGTGCCAATAAGGATGCATTTTACTATGGAACTTAGAGTCATAAGCAATCACACATTCCCTGCAATGATAATGTCTGTTCAAGGAGGCAGAAGCAGCAGGGACTTCTAGATACTGGCTAGACAATTTCAAAAATTGATGTTCTATTCTGAATTACTTAACCCGCTGCCGACAGGGGATAGATTTGCTTCCTAGGCTCCAGGATGGGTTTTATATCAGAGCGAGGCAGCTTCAGCAACATACCTTGACTTTTCCCACTCCCTTTTAGTCACTCATTGTAGAGCTAGAGCCATTCTTTATTTCTGTGTGTTTTACTGTATTTAGAAACTTACATTTGTCATATCACAGGATCTATCAATTCTACAGTTGACTAAAATTGTAATATAGGGTCCATATCAGCTTAGTATTTTCTTTATACTCAGTGTGATAGAAGTATTGCCGTTTTATGGGAGGACAAAAAGCAACTTTATTTTTTCTTATTTGTGTGGTCATGAACTAATACGAAACATATATCAATGAAGATAACATGAAGAGGTAGGGAAGAAGAAGGAAACTTGTGCTTATGACTGTGAGTGCTACAGTAAAAGGCACCCCTACTGGCACAGGGGCACATTGTAGACATTGATCATGGTTTGAATCACCTTCCTTTTCTCGTTCTGCCTGCACATACAGTACTTTAGAGCAAGAGGTCAGTAACTTGCTATATGCCATCACTCTATAAAGATAGTGCTTGCTAGAGACTGTAGATGGGTGTCACTCAAGGCTCTCTCTCCCTCCAGTTGGTGCTAGAGGAAAGTAGTGCCTTATAGGTTTTGAATGTTAGGTGAAACCCAATTTGCTTAATATCAAGGCAGTTATAATAATTATGACTGCAATAGTCATCATCGTTCACTCATTACTAATAGCACAATAACATAACATAGTGATCTAAAATCCCTGAATGTCATGACACCCGTTAAATGCCGTTCACAGGTTAAATGTATTTGAAGTAAACAGTAAATGTTGGGGTCAAATGCAAATATGAATGCAAATATAAATAGTAAACAGTAAATGTTGGGGTCAAATGCAAATATGAATGCAAATATAAATAATAATCTCCAATACAAATAAAACATAATTACCAATTTCTGTGTATTTGTAACAATACATACAAATACATAATTGCCCTCCTCCCTACTGTACACATGACTATGTTGTATGGCAAAACCGAGAGTTTCTGATATGCTCTTTCAATGTTCCCCTATACATGGGAAATAACAATAACAATAACAACAATAGAAAGAAAAAATTATAACAACAAAATCAGTGTACTTTTTCTATGGGGATAAAGAAGCATTGTACACCAACAGGCATTCATTCAAACTGTTAGCAAACAAAATGGGAAATCTCAAGAGGCTTCATAATTCTAACAAGATATTAATCTAGTGTAACATATAATTTGTCTTTCTTCAGTAAATTTTCATTCTAAACCCATTCACAACAGGATGCATTTTCGCCTACTCCAGCTTACACCGGAAAGATACCAAACTTGCGACGCTTCGTGCCAGGGTGTTTTCTCGCCATGCGGGGCCGCACTGATCCTCTCAGAGCATTTTTCACCCACCCTATTCTTATGATTTTCATGAATGCGCCTATAATGTAAGAGCACATAAAAGTATTGCCATGTGCGGAGGAGTTATTTTAGTTGAAAGACATGTTATAGTAATGCCTTTTCAGTTTTATTTTATTGAACTTTGCCTATATTCTTCACTTCTATGTGAAAATACCAAAGGAAAGGGGAAGCAATCTCTTAGTGGGGCATTAAAAAATATGTTTCATACTTTTTTTTTTTTTTTTTTTTCTTTTTTTTTTTACCAAAATGAAAAGAACAATATGAATAATCATACACGTACATATGAGTAAGTACATGTACCTCGTGACGTGACATGACGTGATATCACAGGTAATTAACAAACT
>BOPN01004913.1:65000-67500 GCA_017312705.2 Penaeus japonicus | reverse complement strand
CTGTAATTATTGTTTTCAGTACGGAGCATACTTTTATTACTACTACTGCAGTTTATTTTTCTGTTTTGTGATAATATTAGCTGCTCACTGTTGTAACTACTTATGTTTTCAAGAATTGTTACTCCTCCTCCTCCTCCTCCTCCTACTACTACTACTGAGGTATTAATATAGGTAATAGCTATTCTCTTGTATCACGCCTGCCAGTGCATTCACCAACCAATCAGCAGCTTTGAACAACAAACAATAAAATAATCAGCTCAAATCCTAACTGTGTTTTGAAAAGACAACTTCAGTTAATACAAATAATTTTAAGAAACAAGACATTAAAAAATTGAAATTAAAACCCATACACAATAGTATAATTAAAGCAACCAGAAAAAAAAAGAAACCCCAGCAAAGACTGGACAGCAAGACATTAGGAACGGTTTCCTCTGAATGAGAGACAGCATGATCGGCTAATAGAGTCCTAGATATTTTATTCTATTGTGCTCTCCTTGATCTCCATATTGGCTCTTTAGCATATTCATTCAATTTCCATTGTAAAGCTTTTCCTCTGCATCTTGCCCAAGGTACTTCCAGACTCATTTCCACCACATTTTGAAGCCATTATGTTAAAGGCTACTGACCTTCTGTGCTTATCAGTGCTCCTGCAAAGACCTATCAAACTTCCATGTGTTCTCCAATATGATGAATAAACAATTTTTTGAAGGGAAAATCTTCATTCATCCAATCATTAATATTTGTATATTTGTTCCACGTCCAAGAAATTCCTAAATTTCTCAGCCTGTTTGCACCACTGGCTTATACATGTATGTACATTATATATTTATAGAACATTATTAATATAGCGTGTGCACTGAATGCAGCTAACAAGTGGGTGATCATCTAGAGTAGGCCCACATCAGGTAATTGCTGTGGACTATGCACTTTGCGTAGGCCAACTAACCACCATCAAGTACACTATGGCAAGAGCTTTGAACTGGTTCCTCATTGGATGATAAATTGCCAAGAAAGTCTAAAAGCTCTATACTGCCAGAATAAAAGTGGTGCAGGCTTTTTGGCCTTTGCTTTGACAACTGTTTGACTTACTAAATTCATTTTTTGCAACCCTAAAGAATGCGCAATCTAATGATATTGCATACAATCATCCGGAAAAATCCATCACATTTGCTTTATACTTCTAACCTAAAAGGTATCTGAGATACAGAAAATCTGGTATGAATATTTCAATTTTTGTATTTCTTTTAAGCTCCTTGGGTGTAAGTACATTCAAGTGAGATGGGGTGCTCAAGGGAGGTAGAAAGATATACTGCAGATCATTCCATTTAAATTCAAAACTGCATTATGGTGATCATTCAAAAGATTTAAAGAGTTAATTTCAAAGAATCCAAACTGTACTTCTGCCTTCTCGTAATAACAACAATCGGCATCTAAACGTGCCACGGCGAGGGTGTGGAGGCTGCTCCATACTATATAAGCATAGGATCTTCTGGCTCTTAAGGCACTAGTTCTCAAGCCACGGCCTTCCGAAGTCTGCCTAAGCCTCGCTCTTTTACGCTATCATTGAAAGACGGTACTTCGTGTCCACTGACATAGACATGGCTAAAAGAAAGCATAGTCGCTGAACTATTAATTCTTATCCCGCGGATAACATTACTGTCAATCGCGGTGCAGTGGTTATAGCAACTGCATTACTTCCCAGGACTGACGGATTATACATGGGACGTCTGCCACTTCATTCAAATATCATTAATCTCATCTCCGCCAGGGTAGGAGGATCTACTTGCTTGAGTCCTATCCTTTATTTCATAATGCTCTGACTCTACAACCAAGTAAAAGGAAAAGGGGGGGGCAGAGAAGTCCAAAGAAGTGAGATCCTTATTCCCAGAGACGTTGCCTAGGCCTACACGAGCCTCGGTCACCCTTGATCAATAGGGAAATCACACTCGGTCAGCCTCCTCTCCCTCATCAAGGGCAGGGCGGGGGGTTAGGGCGTTCTGACCCCCTGAATGGGTCGAGACAAGCATGGGGTCGAAGAGAGGTCAAGAATCGGGTCTAGAGGGAATGAAGGCCGCCCTCTAGGTCAAGGAGAGGTCAGAGGTCGAGTCCAGGAGGAGGTCAAGGCCGCCTTGCAAGGTCACCCTCGTCAAGGGTTGGCGTCTTTTTAATGATTTCTCTCAGTTTGATCCCAGTCCTTGCAAGAGGTCTTGGGAGCTCAGGCCGCCCTCCGCCGCGACCTCCTCCCGCCCTCGCCGTCCGCCTCCCGCCCTCCTCTGACCGCCACGCCCGCCACGCCCACGACGCCCATCACGCCCGCACGCGACACTTACCTCCTCCATCTGTGGCTTCGTTTCGTCGTCGGACATTTTTCCGTTTGAAAATCCTCCTCAACCTGGATATAATCGACTCGGGGGAGAAATGGCGGGTAAACGACGCTTGTCAAAACGGACCAATCAGAGCGCGTCTTTCTCAGGGCGCGGGACAAGTGACGGTCGGGACG
>BOPN01004913.1:45000-47500 GCA_017312705.2 Penaeus japonicus | reverse complement strand
TTATTTTTTACTATTGCCATCATAATCATAATTTCTATCGTTATTATTATCAGTATCGCCATTACCCTTAATCCCCTTATTATCATTATATCTATTAATACTGATATTATTATCATAATCATCATCATTCTCATCGTTATAATCCTTTTCATCATTACCCTTATTATCATTACTGTTATTAACATTATTATTATCATAAGCATTAACCTTTTCATAATCATTTTTTACACTTATCATTGTTATCATTATCATCATAATTGTCATTATTTTGAACATCGTCATCATCATCATTATCATTATTGTTATGATCGTTATTTCTATTTTTATTAACATTATCGTTGTTATCGTCATTATTATCATTATACTTGACATCATCGTCATTATTATTATTATTATTGATTGCTATTATCATTATCATCTTCATCATCAGCACTATCAATGTCATTATCCTTTTTATTGGTATAATAAATATCAATATTATTATCCTTATCATCGTCCTTATCCTTATTATTATCACTATAGTCATTATACTCACTACTGTTATCATTATGATGATTATCATTATCATTATCATCATTACTACTATTGCCGTAATATTTATGTTCTAGTATTGTTACTATTTTCATTATATTACTATTATTATCACTGATATTAATTTTATCATTATCATCATCATTTTCATCCTCATCACTAATATCATTGTCTTTTAATTATTACCATTAATATCATTATAATTATTATTATTACTGGTATCATTACTATTATTATGATTATCTCCCTTATCATCATTATAATTATCACCCTTATTATTATCATTATTACATTATCATTATCATTAATATTATTATCATTATTGTCATTATCATTATTATCATTATTATTATCACTATTGTTATCATTATTATTATTATTACTGTGTTGATATGATTATCATTATAATAGTGATTTTGATAATGATAATGAAAGTGATAATGATTTAAGAACAGTAATGATAATCATAACAATGTTAAAAAAAAATTATAACATTATTGATAATAAAGATAATAGCAGAAAATTATTACTTATTACTGTTATTATTAATATCATTATTATCATTACTATTATCATTATCATTATTATCATTGTTACTGTTGATCTTGTTCTTGATTTTATCTTCATTATTGCTATCATTATAATTATTAGTATCATCATCATCGTTTTCTACGTCGTTATTATTATTATTATTATTATTTTTATTTTTTTTCTATCATTATCGTCATTATCATTATCGCCATCTTTATCATGATCATTATTGTTACTATAATTTTTATCATTACTTTTGATATCATCATTGCTATCATTGCTATTTTCATCCTCATGGTGTTAGCTTTATTAGTATCAATATCTGTCAATTGATTACACGAATATTTTTCTTGTTAATTATATTCTGGTAGTGGTACCAATAGCCTTTTTTTTGTAATTGTTTTTGTTCTTTCGTCATTACCTATATCCTCCTCTTTGTTTACACTATTCTTATTTCAATCGTCATCGCATTAATACTTTCATTCTTGACAATATCGTTGCTATAGTTACTGGTGTAGAATTGTATTGTAAAACCTCTATTAAGCGTTCGCCGCAAAGAGCTTTATTTCTTCTTTTTATCGATGACATAAAAGAATGAATGCAACGACACGTCATCCACGTCTGTCAACTTCGCAACTTCCCCGACTCTGGATGAGGGGAAACAATCACGTCACTGTTATTTTTCCGTACAAGCATCCACGCAAATGGCAGACTGAAATAGGGCTTTCTCGCTGGGAAATGTTTTGTCGTCTGTTACCTCCAGGCGGGGAGTGACGGCTGCTGTCTGAGGCGTGGTTGCTGCCTGTGCATGGCAATCGACAGGAATGCGTGTGGGTCGACTGGTGTGCTGTCAGAGGAACATCATGAGGAGACCTGAGGCGTCACTAGCTGAAGGACCAGACAGTATGTCGAAGAAAGGAAAGCGGTGATTGGTGCGCCATTTTCAGCTCAAAAGCCTTAGTATCCAAGCATGAATCATATCGACTATTGCTGTCACGAATAACACGGACCACCAGATCTTTTCCAAGTAATGGAAATCCTTCGTGATATGTTCATGACTGTGGTCTCGAACTCCGCTTGCCTCAGGCCACACATCCCCTATCTGTAGCTTCTGAAGCACAAAGGGGCTACTGGCGTCTGTTTATTGACCCGCCGCTCTAGCTGTAATGGCTTCAACAAGGATAAGTCCCTGTTAACTTGCATAGTCATAAAAGTTGCTGTCTATTTATAATTCATTACTTATCATCCATTATCTAATAGCCGCAGAATAGTCAAATTGCTTATACTAATCTAAAAGGCGAGTTTATGTATTAGGTATTGGTATTGTTTTATTTAGTTCTTCATTAAATCCAGTCTGAGCAAATCTGTGGAATTTGACGTTCATATTTCTTTCGCAAATGATAAGTTAATAACCCACGATATTTCTTAGTCTCCATAT
>BOPN01004913.1:32500-35000 GCA_017312705.2 Penaeus japonicus | reverse complement strand
GGTTTCCCGAAAACTTGCGTATGCATTTATGGGTGGGTTGGCTATGGCTTAGGAATCAGCTGATTTGATTTTGGCGGTGGTCGTGGGGGTTGATGTGATTTGATGTAGATTAAGAGGATGTTTAGGGTAGATTAAGGTTGAAGAGGTGAGGTTATGACTGCAGTTTGGAGTAGATGAAAGTAGATTGATAGCAGATAGGTGATAAATAGCTATCTAAGATTATGCAAGTTACCGATTAAATGCGACGACTATTGGTGATTGAGTTGTCTTGAGTAGGGACACTTGAGTAGATTTTAGTGGTGATTCGAGGTCGACGAGTAGATGTTGGGATGTAGTTGATAGTCATGATAGTTCACGGATGGATCACCTATGGACTGGGGACGGAACGAGTAGATTTTGGTGGTGAGCTTGGGGTAGATTAAGAAGTAAATCATGGTCACGGCGATCACGCAAAAGAAACTACTGTCAGACTGTGATGAAAAATTATATGAGGTTTGCCTATGGCTTTTTTTTTTTTTTTTTTTTTTTTAATCAGATTTTGGTAGCAGACAAGGTAGATGAGAGTAGATTTTGGTGGTAGGCAAAGTAGGTTAGTAGCTTCAGGTGAGTAATTCATGCCAAGAAAGTCATGTATCATGTTTACGAATCTCTAATTTCCTCGTCGTATTCACCGGGAGTTTTCTGAAGTACAGGGACGAGGAGACGTCAAGACGAGGGGCGTAGGTCTGCGCTCTTGGCGTTTCTATTCGAGCTCGTTTATGGTTATACTGACTTTGTGTTTGGCTGTCCGGTCTGGCTGTCTGTCTGTCCACCTACCACCTCTCTCTTCTCTTTCTTTGCCTCCACCATTCTCTCTCTCTCTCTCTCTCTCTTGTGTATATATATATATATATACATACATATATATATTTCTCTTTCTCGATTTCTTTGTTTTTCTTTCTTTCTCTTTCTCGATTTCTTTGTTTTTCTTTCTTTCTCTTTCTCGATTTCTTTGTTTTTCTTTCTTTCTCTTTCTCGATTTCTTTGTTTTTCTTTCTTTCTCTTTCTCGATTTCTTTGTTTTTCTTTCTTTCTCTCTCTCGATTTCTTTGTTTTTCTTTCTTTCTCTTTCTCGATTTCTTTGTTTTTCTTTCTTTCTCTCTCTCGATTTCTTTGTTTTTCTTTCTTTCTCTCTCTCGATTTCTTTGTTTTTCTTTCTTTCTCTTTCTCGATTTCTTTGTTTTTCTTTCTTTCTCTTTCTCGATTTCTTTGTTTTTCTTTCTTTCTCTTTCTCGATTTCTCTGTTTTTCTTTCTTTCTATTTCTCGATTTCTCTGTTTTTCTTCCTTTCTCTTTCTCGATTTCTCCGTTTTTCTTCCTCTCTCTCTCTCCTGCTCTCTTTCGATCTCTGGTTTCTCCGTTTTTCTTTCTCTCTCTCTTGCTCTTTTCTCTCTCTTTTCTCTCTCTCTCAGTCTCTGGTTTCACTATCACTCTCTTTCCTCTCTATCGCTCTCTTTTCTCTCTGTCGCTCTCTTTTCTTTCTATCGCTCTCTTTTCTCTCTCTTTTCCCTCTATCGCTCTCTCTCTCTCTCTCTCTCTCTCTCTCTCTCTCTCTCTCTCTCTCTCTCTCTCTCTCTCTCTCTCTCTCTCTCTCTCTCTCTCTCTCCTTTGTTTCCCTACTGATTCCCCTGTGTATTTTCTCTCTCCTTATCTGAATCGCTCTCTCCCTTTCCCCATCTACTTTTTGTTTTTCTTTCATTTCGTTTGTTTCGTTTTGTTTTCTCTTCTTCTCATTTTTTTTCTTTTTCTTTCTGTACTTCTCCCCTTGGTATTTTGCGTTGGATTTTATCTTCTCATATTTTCTTTTATATGACTTTCCTTTCATCCTCATTTTCCTTTTTTTTCTTTTTTGTCTCCGTTTGAAGTTCAACTTTGTGTTTCTCTTAATTTTTTTTTCTTATTGTTATTAATTGTTTTAATGTAATATAACTATTCATTGTTTATCATTTATTATATCAATATTATATCAATACTCACTTTGTTTTTATTAATTATTTGCTGCTTTCTTCATTCTTTCTATTTTCTCTCCTCGACCCACATTTCGATTTTCTTCTCTCAGTTCATCCTTCCTCCTCTTCGCTCCATCTTTTGTCTTTTCCCCTTTTCCTCTCTCTCCATTTTCCCCTCTTCTTTTTTTTTTACAATTCCCCATATCTTGGCTCACCGTTTCTCATAATCGTTTATTTATTTATGTATTCTTTTCACTCCCATCTAACTGCCCGGACTCATCCTCCCCTTCACTTCTTCTCATTTGTTCCATCTCCATTTTCTCTTCCCTCCATCTTTCTCCCTACCCTCCTCGTCTCTTCCCTCCTCCTTTCTCTCTTCCCTCCCCTCCTCGTCTCTCCTTCTTATTCTCTACCCTCCCCTCTTCGTCCCTCCTCCTCTCCCTTTAGCCTCCCCTCCCCGTCCCTCCTCCTTTCTCTTTACCTTCCCCTCCTCCTCTCTTTTTACCCTCCTCTT
>BOPN01004913.1:7500-10000 GCA_017312705.2 Penaeus japonicus | reverse complement strand
TTGATTGTTTTGGTGTTGGTGGTCTCCCATATTCATTGTAATTCATTATTAAAATGTGCAACATACAATCTGACCTTTTCTCTGTTACTCTTAAGTGCAAGTATGATATACAGTAATGTGATCATCTTTATGGTTAATACCTTTTGTTTATTTGTATTTTTATATTTTGTCTCTTATTCTATTTTTTCATTAATTCTGACCCCTTCTTACTGGTATTACGCTTTCAGAAATGTTCTTGTATCAAAATCGGGACATCTGAATACATTTATGCAGCTTTAGGATTTTCATTAAAAAATATATATTGATAACTCGTGTACCTTAAGGGCTATATCTAATTATATATTATAATATATAAGGTATCTATGTCATTTGTGTATACTTTAGGATAATATAGATACAGATCTGGTCTATCCATTTTGTTGGTTAAAGGAAAAAAAAAAGATTTGTGTGGCTTAATCCATTACATGCCTCTAAATATATTAGCACGAAAGTTGTTGGAAGAAATTTCCACACACGCTTCTTGCTTCGATGTTCGAAAAAAAAAATTCTTGCTTCTTGTGTGATATATATGTATATATATTATATATATACATGTATATATATTTATATATATATATATACATACATATATATGTGTGTGTGTGTCTGTACACATACACACACGCACACACATGCACATACACACACACATATATATATTCCTTTATTTATTCATCTATTCATTTACCATACATACACACATACACACACACATATATATGTATATGTATATATACACAAATTTTACCTCCCTGACTGAGATTCGATCCGGGTCGTCAGAGAGACAATCCCGGCTACTTACCTAATAGACCACGTGACCCACTAAGAGAATTGTCTAATCAGATGCCTTACAACCATCATGGAAATTACCTATATGCTCTTAGCAGAGCAGCGATAGCGAGGTTTTACAGACAATTCCCGCGGGCACTCGGCAGCAATGAATTAGAAATTAAAGGCACAAATCAGGTTACTGAGGTAATATCTATGTAAGAAAGATGGTAGAATGCAGTAATGCATTTTAATATAGAAATACAAATTTTACAATTCTTTTAATGGGTCGCGTAGTCTATTGGGTTTGTAGCCGGGATTGTCACTCTGACGACCCGGGATCGAGTCTCGGTTAGGGAGGTAAAATTTGTATTTCTGTATTAAAATGCATTACTGCATTCTACCATCTTTTTCATATATATATATATATATATATATATATATATATATATATATATATATATATGTATGTATATGTATGTGTGTATGTATATATATATATGTGTGTGTGTGTGTGTGTAAATCTATATATGCATATATAATACGCTCTCTTTGTAACCTGTAGATGAGCCAGAGGCACCTCTCTCTCTCTTTCTTTTCAACCTCTCTTGGCACTGGGACGAACTCGAGTGTTTATAGTTATCATTATCGCCCGCTTCCTCCACTCTTCTTTGTACATCCCCTTCTCTTTGGTTTATCATCTTGCCTCCAGTCTTCCCCCTTTCTCAGTTTCTAATGTCTCATACCATGTTCGTTTCCGCTCCTTACAATGTTTTTTTTTTTTTTTTTTTTTTTTTTTTTTTTTTTTTTTTTTTTTTTTTTTTTTTTTTTTTTTTACGTGAGTAGATGAACAAGTATAACTGCCATTATTAACACGGGCAAGTATGATGGACATGGTGCCAGTGATGTTAATACAACAAAATAAATGTGATGATGCAAATATGAGATTTTGGATTATAATGATATCTTATAAGAATAACAACGACGTTTCAAGGGATAATGTATGGTGACACTATCATGCGAGCATTGTGTTCCCGATATTCATAACAACGGTGATGATACAGCAACGGTAGTTATGAAAATAACATTGATAATGAGTATTATAGCTATGATTTTTTTATAGTAATAATGATACTGATATTAGCGAAATACTTCTGACAATAAAGAAAATGATAATGATTGCATAATGAAATTATTCAGTTTGATAATGTAAGCAATGATAATGATAAGTCAATGATAATAACGATGAGGATGTTGATAAGAACAATAGATTAATGACAGTAATGGTGATAGTTATAACAATAAATGTTAATGATAATGATGTTAACAATAACAATAAAGATAACAGCAGTTACAAAGGTAATAATAAGAATGATGGTGGAAACAGCAAAACAAATTTTATTTATAAAGTGATAATGATAACAATAGTGATTATAACTGATACTGATTTGTTGACGATAAGGATAGTTTTAAGAATTATCCTACTCATAACGATACAATTGATAGAACTAATCATAGCGATAGAAATAATTGCAACGTTAGATTATATCAACAGAAGCGATAATAATGAGAATCACAACCACAACCGCTTCAACAATAATGATAATGTTAATCAATGGTAATGATAATGATACTAAAAGTAATAGTAAGGATGATCGTAATAATGATTATACTATTTGCAATAATCATACAC
>BOPN01004913.1:0-2500 GCA_017312705.2 Penaeus japonicus | reverse complement strand
TGACGACCGACCTTCCGGAGGCTCGGCAGTTTCGACAGAGACCGTTAGGTCCTCATCGCCTGACGACCAACCTTCCGTAGGCTCGGCAGTTTCGACAGAGACCGTTTGGTCCTCCTCGCCTGACGACCAACCTTCCGTAGGCTCGGCAGTTTCGACAGAGACCGTTAGGTCCTCATCGCCTGTCAACCAACCTTCCGTAGGCTCGGCAGTTTCGACAGAGACCGTTAGGTCCTCATCGCCTGACGACCGACCTTCCGTAGGCTCGGCAGTTTCGACAGAGACCGTTAGGTCCTCATCGCCTGACGACCGACCTTCCGGAGGCTCGGCAGTTTCGAAATGCTCCGATTGAATATTTTAGCTCATTATTAACGTAAAGTCCTTTAAAGGATCCAGCTTCGACACTTTTTCCTGACAGGCTACATTGTCACTCAGAATGTCCAAAATGTTTTCTTTCTTGCGAGTCATGAACAATGGAACACTCGCATCCGTCGTCTCCTTTGGGTCGATGACAACATCGTACTTGGTGTTGATGTTGTTATCTTCTTTGCTGACCTCTAATTTCAGATCAGTTTTGAATTTGTCGCTGAAGTAAACACTTGTTGAACTTGTGAAATTAAAGTTATTTTGGCTGTAATACGCGAATGACTTTATGGAAATAAATGAGGTGATATTGTGCCTGATATAAGATGTTCCTACGGTAATATCAGTTCCAGAACGCGTAAGTTTCTGTTTCATGTCTCTGTGACACTACATTAGCCGAGTATTCTGTGATCCACCCACAGTTATCCGTTCGTCGGAATATGAATCGCAGTGGTTGTCTGAAATATCTTTAAACTGCTTACGGATTCTACTCAATCTTTTATCAATTTGCGCAACATCATAGCTTTATGACAAAAACTATTTTATGATGTCAGAACGCAAGTTTTCAAACTATTGGAAAAGATCCAAGGGTTCATCATTATCCTTCATTAAAGTCTTAATCTGTTCACTGCGTTGATGTTGCAAGTTAAGTAGATAATTGGGTAAGGTTAGTCCTGGTTCTACTATGGCTTTCAAATCAGCGTTATTGCTCCAATAATTCATCTCCTCGCGCTGTATTATGTAATCAATGAAAGAACGGCGTAAAAGTTCGGTTTTCATAAAGCGTAAAAGAAAACCCTCAGGTAATGGGTTGGTCCATATGAGATGTACGACTGTATCTCCTGGTTAATCTCCACACTTTATGAGACCTTGATAAAAGTCATCACGCAGAATATTTGCCTTTATTATAAAGTTGGTTATGTTTCTAGAACGCTGCTCCTCCATATGGGCGATTTTTTCAAGTAAGTCATGTTCCTGATTGTGGAGACGCAAGAGTTCTTTGAATGGAGTTTCAGACTAAGTATCTTTAATCTTAGTGACTAATTCTTAATAGTGCTTGTTAACGGTTACAAGTTGCCCCACGAGATCCATCCGAATCTTTTCTTTCTTTATCAAGTAAGCGCGGGTGGCAAGCGGCAGCCCTCCGTCCATCAGGAGAACACCAATGATGGACAGACTCAGATTCTCGAGTGGCGGGATACGCTGCAGAAAGTCCTAGGACAGTTCATCGCCAGCACGATCCAAGATATAGTCTCTGTTTTTTTAGAACCAAAACTCGACTTAGCGAATAGGTGATTACATGTCGATTGCTTTCCCCGTGCTATAAAGATCTTTTTTAATCAGGCTCAAGTTCAGCCGCATATTTTTCCACTGCTACTTTTTAATCGAAGAAAAAAGAAGCTTTTTTGTCAAGTTTTCCATTCCCGATAGTTATTCATCAAGGAACTGCACCTAATTCACAGCTTGCAAGGACTTCTCGGCAGATTCCGGCCTCGGCTGCCTTTCTTTACATGACACAAGCTCTGGAGGCTAAGAATGCCATTCTAAATCAGAATCCGGAAATTCAGCTTCCGATAAAGGTCGGGAACCTCGCTTCTTAAAACGAGCCATGAGGCTTTAAATAAGGTTCTCGTCAAAGCCATGCTCGCGTAAAACATTTATCGAGACTTGCACCAACGGATGTAGTACATCATGATCTATGGTCTTGGCGACGTCATTAGGCTTTGCAGATAAACTACACAAACGCTCTTCTCTTTGCACTAGTAACTCAAATTGCTTTATGGCAGGTTGGTTATAGCAATGATCCGATCCGGATAATTAAGTTGACGGATTCATATTCTGTAACTTATTGCCCAAAGCAGAAAAAGCTAACATTAATATTATGAAAAAACGGATTGAAATGGCCAGCATATTTGTTTCTTTTATTCTTTACCATCAGTGTTATATTTTCAAACAAAACCTATATAAAGAGGTTTCTTCTCGAAGATGATCTCTCTCTCTCTCTCTCTATCTATCTATCTATTTACCTTTCTATATATCTATATTTATGTATCTATCTATCTATCTATCTATATATCTATCTATCTATCTATCTATCTATCTATCTATCTATCTATCTATCTATCTATCTATATATATA
>BOPN01004912.1:108277-111255 GCA_017312705.2 Penaeus japonicus | reverse complement strand
TTTTGTATGTATATATATATATATATATATTGCATTTCGTATGTGCTTAGAGTAAGTAAGTGGCTTGTCCCTCGCTCATCTATGAATAACGGAAGTAATGAGGTCATGGGACTGTGGCTGTGGCATCGCCTTCCTCGTGTGATTGGTTTCGGATGACTCCCTCGGGGCGCGTCGGCGGTGCGAGAGGAAGGGCGGACTCGGCGGGAAGGGAAGGGCGGGGGAAGGCGCTCGCCCGCAGGAGCTCAATTCGAGAGTGGGTTTGCGTAAGGTGAAATAAAGGAAGCGTTATGCTTATTCTTTAATGTTCCGGTTAATTTTGTTGCTTATTCTAAACTGGTGATGTTTGTTATTTGTTTATCTAATGGAAAAAATTGAACGTTGTTATCTTTATTATCTTTATTATAAAATCGTATCGTTATTTAATTCTAGAGTGTTTGCTTTCCTGTTGTTGTAATATATCTCATGCGTCGATCACCTCATTAGCACCAAAATAAAATAGTTTGGTGGTATGACACATCAACCATACTAGAGTAGAACGTATTACAGGTTGCAACTGCATATTTTGCTACATTGTAGTTATTATGATTTGCATTGTAATAATCAAAACTATTTTTGATGCTAGTCTGCCTATGTTACAAATGATATCATTAGTAACTGTAATTTTTTGGGGGGAATATCATGATCATGATCAATATCATGCACCAGAAATTCAATTTATAACGGCGTCAGAAGCCTTACCAATCTCAATACACCCATGGAAGACATGGCTCACATGTTTAAATATCTGCAACTTGAGGGCGAGCCTAGAATTGCAGCTGGAAGGCGCTCTGTCTCCATCCCCGACACGGACAGACGGAAATGGGAGTCCATTCGCCAGACTGAAACGATTTTGTCAGCGGAAATGCCGTCTCGTTTTGGTCTCTGAATGTTTACTTTTTGCTTGGTCAACTATGTCAACAATTCGTTGAAGTTCCTGTTCTCTGTCTTTCCAGTGCGATCCGTGTTTTTTAGTAGCCCAGTTTTGTTTCGAGTGTATTCCAATATTTCATGAATGCAATGTCCGCCTCGGGCAAAATAGTTGTGAAATTGTTTCATATCAATATTCATGTTGTGAATTTCCGATGTTTTATCAATAGAACGTATTTCTACGGTTATATGATATTTTTATAGCTATAATTACCTATGTACATACACATAGACAAACACACATACACACACACAAACAATACGGGAACTTGACTCCGAACGACCCAACTGATATATAGATTTTCATACATTTTTGGGGGAAATAATATTTGTTTCTTCCACACCCACGTTTTCTAGAAAGTAGTTCCATTCATCACTAGTCCTGTTTGTTAATTAAATTTCTTTGCTATCATGTTACTACGCTTTTATCTTTGAATATTTGCTTCTCGTTTCTTTTGTTCAAAATTACAATTATTTTCTTATCCAACTGCACTCCTCCAGAGACATTTATGTAAAGCATAACTATATTGTCCCGATTTCTAACTTCCAGTAGGAATGCTAGATATATGTTTGCAATCAGTGATACCATTTTGGGCCCTTTGATGTTTGTTAGTTGTCACACGATAACTACAAGTATCATACCGTGTGTTGTAGGATTGTTGTTACATTTATTGTTGTTAATTTCCATATTCTATGGACAATTCTTTTTAGATAAGTTAGCGATACATTTTTTGAAGATCTAGTCACGTATCTTCGTTTGTTCCTCTCTTTAAATTTGCATCGTATTCGATCATAGAATAAAAAAATAAAAAAAACATAAGTGGTGCCACGACTGATCCTTGTAGTAGTCCAATACTTTCTTGTTTCCACGGAGAGGGTTTACCTCTGATTATTGTATTGATTTGTCTGTCATATAAAACTCTTCTTTCATCCGTCCATTCATCAGGGAGTTTTCCTTCGCCATTCACTTGAATTTCACCATACCGGTCAGTGTAGCTTTGTATTTTCTGTTTCATTCATATTTTCAGTTTCATCGATTTCCATTTTATTTTTTTTTATTTTATTTTTTTTTTTAATCTCTACTTAGCATGTAGCTTTTGCATGAACGCTTACACTTACATACAATTATTAGATTGATGTAGTCCTCCACTGAGTTCAGTTGTTTCTCAGCAGACCCCGTTTTACTTATTATTTCATTTGCCTTAGCTTCGAACCTCAAACAATTAATCGGACAATTGCTCCCAGTGTGGTGCTGCTTCGATCGCCGTGCTGGCTGGCCGATCGCGATGATTCAGCACAATCGCCTTGGTCTCGAATTGATTCTTTTCTTTCTTTTACATACTTTTGATGTGGATTTTGGACCTAGATTTATATCTATATTTTTTTTTTTCAAAATGAACTTTATACTTTTAGAAGATATGTGACAAACAGATCAGATTCCTCTTACCATAGTCCTCGAGTATTTTTCGACTTGGATATGAAGCTGTGTATGTGTTTGTGTTTATATATGTATACATATATAAATGTAGTGAATTTGAGACGGAGTTTGAGACGTTGTTAAAGGTTTGAGATCTCTAAGTGCTCTCTCTTTTTACTTTGGGTACTATTGTTATTATTATTATGATTTTGTTATTATTGTTATCATATATGTCATTACTCAAATTTCACCAATGTCATTTTTAATCCTGATATCCTGTTTCAGCGTTTTTTTTTTTGTTTCCTTTTTTTTTCTCTCTTTTTTTATGAAGCGAAATGGAAGGCCAAATTTTACAGTGACGATAATTATGAGGGTATTAAAAATGACTGCCTATAATTTTGTTAATGATACTTGAATTAGTAAAATTGAAATTGAAATGAGTACAAATGTGTATAAAATTTGATTAATGAAAATGGATATCCTAATGGGTATAACTGACAATAAAACGTACAGCCCTGGCATATATTAACAGAAACAGAATTACAAATTAGTACTCCTAGTTTTGGGATCAGATATATCGAGAAATAGTGTAAAG
>BOPN01004912.1:75777-78277 GCA_017312705.2 Penaeus japonicus | reverse complement strand
CCCAGGACCTGGACTTCCTGCCTGGCAAACTCGCACTTCTCCAGGTTCAACTTCATGCTTGCATCCTGGAGAAGAGTCAAGGTCTCCTGAAGATGCTGGAGATGGTCGCTGAAGGAGGAGGATGCGACCACAACATCGTCCAGGTAGGCGAGCGTGTGCCGCCCAACACAGCTGCAAGCACGAAGTTCATGGTGCGCTGGAAAGTTGTAGGTGCAGTGGAGAGCCCGAAGAGGAGACGGCGAAATTGCAGAAGTCGATGGCCGTCAGTAAACTCTGTCTTAGGCCGGTCATCAGGGTGCACAGATATGTCCCAGTAGGCAGACCGGCTGTCAAGAACTGTGAACCACGAGCGTCCTGTCAGCGAGTCCAGCATCTCGTCAATTGGGGGTAGCGGATATGCGTCGGGAGTGCTCACCTTGTTCAAACCCCGATAGTCGACGCAAAACCGGTGAGAGCCATCCTTCTTGCGAACAAACACCACCGGTGACAGCCAGGGACTGGAGGACGGTTCGATGACGCCTTGGACCAACATACGGTCGCACTCAGTGCGAATAACCTCCTTCATCTTCTGCGGGAGCCTCCACTGCCGTACACACACTGGAGTGACCGTCGTCGTAACGATGTGGTGCTCCACTCCAGGCACACTACCAACAGCCTGCTTATCTCCAGAGAACAGGCTTGGAAAACTGTCCAGTACACCACGCAGTTGTGCCTCCTGTTCTGGGTCAAGATGCTCAAGTGCTATGGAATGGGGAGCATCTACCTCAGTACCACTAGCACCTGCATTTTCCGCAGCAAAGGTAAAATCTGTCTCCTGGTGGCGGGTCTTGTCCAGCTCTGGTGTCTCGGGGAACACGAAGAAGTCGTTGTCCTCATATCCAAAATCAAGGCAGGCTGCAGAGCTGTTGTAGTCGTCATCAAGGAACTCGCCCTCGAGCTCCACCACCGCTGGGAACCCCTCGAGCTCCACCTCAGATGGAGCGACCGTAGCCTGTGAGAGTTCCCTGGACGACTCGCAGTAAGGGGTGTTAGGACCTGTAGGAGAGGGGGAGGTGCAGACAACCTCCTCGGATCCCAAGAATGAGGCGTACCCTAGTACAGTACCTGGGCATACCTTGCATGGCTTAGGGTGGGGGTTGACAACCCACACACTTGAATGACGTCCTTGGACAGTAACCAAAGTGCGGGGTACTTTGAGGCGGTCTGTGCTGGCCTCAATAACAGCCAGGCATGTGTCATCTGACACGCTGCGCGTAACTATGGTAGCGACAAACTTCCCTGATTTTGATTCCACTACTGTTTCCTCAGGCGAGACAGTTACCTGTCCAGCGGTTCAGGGTCCTCCAGGGTTGCTGGTGACACCCGAGGAACCTTATGACAGGCAGGGACATGTGCCTCTGCATTCCCACGGGTAAAGGCGATCCCGAGTGTAGGCGTACCCCAGGAAGATGTGCTATGGACTCCCTCTTCATCATTGTCACCTCCAAACCAAGTGTCGATAAAGCAGGAGAATGGCCTACCTTCGACCTCGAGGACTATGATCGGGCGTCCTCAGAACTGCGGTGGAGTCGATTGGCTGCTAAGATCCCGTCTCATATCTACGGCCGCCCGTGGGTCGGGAGTCTGCCTCCAAGTGGCGTTGGGAAAAGGGACAAGAGGCCTTGAGGTGCCCCGACTCACCGCAGCGGAAGCATCGACCCCGTCCTGCCCTGCACTCGCTGGTATGGTGGCCTCCCATCCTGTGAAAATCACACCAGGGGCGCTATCTGTTGCCCCCGCGACATGGGGAAGGGGAGCAGCGAGGTGAAGCAGTGGCCTCGGCTAATCTCCTTACCTGCGGAGGACCATTAAGCGAGGTGTTCTCAGTGGCCCGGACGACTGGAGCCGCTTGTGGCAATACGTCCCTGTAATACTCCAGGCCGGGGATGGTTACTTCTATGTGTTGACCTGGGTTATACACACCCAGGGCCATCCTGTCGTCCCGCATGCCATATTGAGGTGTCCACAGCCTTGACAACTGCCGTAGGAGCCCGTGGACGTCTGGTAGGGACTGCCTTGCTCCGACTACAGAGACCCAAACCAGCTGGCACTTCTCCGCCATGGCATGTGTGGAAGGGAAATCGTGCCATAAGAGCTGCTGGTGGAGCCACCCTGGAAGCCCATACCGGAAGATACGCTGCATCAGGCTTTCCACATTCCTGATGTCCAGGGGATAATCGCGAGCGCTCTGCTGCATGGCCAGTGCTACAGCACGATAAAGATCCAAAGGTCCTTGGCCAACCATCATCCTGGCCCAAGCCAGTATATCGAAGAAATGCTTGGCCATAGAGACACCTCTAAATTGCTCGCGGAGTCGTGCTTTAAATTCTACCCAATCCCGGATATGGGCAAACCCAGCACTGTTGAGCACTGACCATGCGTACCTTCTTACCCAGCTGCGTGCCATCCGATTGTAGGCCTCCAATGTAGCAGGCAGGGTGGCCAGCTCTATATTGGAGAT
>BOPN01004912.1:45777-48277 GCA_017312705.2 Penaeus japonicus | reverse complement strand
GGAGGGAAATATGGAAAGAAGGAAGGAAAATGGAAGAAGGGAAGGAGGGAGGGAAAAGGAAAGAGGGAAGGAAGGAAGGGAGAAGGGAAAGGGAAGGAGGGAGGGTACTCATTCCATCCAGATATCACTGGCCAGTACAGAGGAAGGACTTGCTACGTTCACGTCAGGGGCGACCTCCTGTTCTGACGTCACGGGTCCTCCGTCTCGTCCTCAGTGACACAAAGCGCTTTTTTTATTTCTCTCTCTCTCTCTCTCTCTCTCTCTCTCTCTCTCTCTCTCTCTCTCTCTCTCTCTCTCTCTCTCTCTCTCTCTCTCTCTCTCTCTCTCTCTCTCTCTCTCTCTCTCTCTCTCTCTCTCTCTCTCTCTCTCTCTCTCTCTCTCTCTCTCTCTCTATCTATCTATCTTTCTATCTTTCTATCTATCTATCTAACTATCTCATTCTAATATTCTCTCTCTCTCTCTCTCTCTCTCTCTCTCTCTCTCTCTCTCTCTCTCTCTCTCTCTCTCTCTCTCTCTCTATCTATCTATCTTTCTATCTTTCTATCTATCTATCTATCTATCTATCTATCTATCTAACTATCTCATTCTAATATTCTCTCTCTCTCTCTCTCTCTCTCTCTCTCTCTCTCTCTCTCTCTCTCTCTCTATCTCTCTCTCTCGCTCTCTCTCTCTCTCTCTCTTTCTCTCTCTCTCTTTTTGTTTATATCTCACTCTCTCTCTTTATTTATTTTTTTCTCTTCTTTTTTGTTTTAGCTTCTTCTTGCTTACCTTTTTCATCTTGTGTTTGTGTTACCACACCTTATTTAAGGAACTAGCAACCATTACCCTTTGCCCCTTAGTTTCTGAACTGGTGTACTGGTATTGTTCCTGGTACCTGGTGAGGTTGCTTGGTATGTGGTATCGATGAAGAGGGAGAGGAAGGGATGCATGGAGTGGAAAAAGGAAGGAAAAGGAGGAAAGGGAGAAAGGGAGAAAGAGGGGGGAGGGGGAGAGAAAAGAAATGAGTTTATTCGGGAGGAAAGATGGAAGGAGAATGGAGGAGGTGAGAAAAGGAGGAAGAGTAGGGTGAAGGAGGTAGGAGGAGAAAAAGGAATAGGGGCAGGTAGGGAGAAGGAAGTGGAAAGGAGGAAGTGGAATTAGAGGGAAATGAAAAGGAGGAAGAGGATGAGGAAAAAAAGAAATATGAAGGGGATGGAGGAGGGAGAGAGGGAGGAAGAAAGAATATGGGAGGAGATGAAGAAGGAGGAAGAGGAAGGAGGAGAGGAAAAGGAAGAATATGAGAAAAAGAGGGGATGAAAAAGAGAGTGAGAAGAAAGAAGAAGAAGTAGAGGAGGAGAAACTGGAGGGTAAATAAAGGCGGAGATGAGGAGAGGAGAGGAATTTTAAGAAGAGGAAATGAGGTAGAAGTAAGAGAATGTGACAGAGGAAAGAGGAGGAGATGGAGTTCGAGAAAAATGGGGAGAAGAAAGGCAAAAAATAGAATAGGAAGAATAAGGAGGAGGAAGGGGGAGTAGAAGTGAGATTAAGTGGAAGAGGAGGAGGTGGAAGAGGAGGGAAATTACGAAAAAGAGAAAGAAGAGGACACTGAGGAAATAGAGGAAGAAGGTGCGTGGGGTGGGTGGGTGGGGGGAAGCAAATAAAAAGGGAGGGTAAGGAAAGATAAGAAGAGGAAAAGGAATAGTAATACTAGTAAGAGTAGTAAAATGAAGAAGAGGAGAGGAAGGAGGAGGCAAAGAGGAAAACTGGAAAGAGGAAGAGTAATTGAAAAAAGTAAGAGGAGGAGCGAAAAAAATGAGGCCGTGGAGGAGAAGAAGGAAGAAAAGATAAAAGAGGAAAGTGTAAGAGAGAAGGAGAGGAAGGGAAGAAGAAGAGAAGAATTTTGAAGACGAGGAGGAGAAGGAGGAGGAAGAGGAGGAAAAAAGAGATAGCAATAATAATGATAATGGTACTAATGATACTGATGATAATAATAATAATAATGGCAATAATAGTAAAAACAATAACCATAACAAATATCAGTAAAGGAAAGAAAAACAAAAGAAAGAAAATGAAGCTCCACACAGGAAGATAAAGAAGGAGACAGTAAGTAACACAAAATAAATAGAAAAAAGACATATAAAAAACTGGACTCATAATTCAAGCGTAACTACACGTTTTCTATAAATATACCTGTAGTGCAGGGAGGAGGGGGGGAGGGATGTGAGGGGAGGATGTGAGGAAGTGGAGAAGGGAGGAGGTGTGAGGTGTGGAAGTGGGGAGAGGGGGGAGAGAGGTGTAAATGTGGTGAGGAGGGGTGGGGGAGGGGAGGAGGTTTGAGGGGAAGAAGGGAGGGGGGGGAAAGGGGTAGTTGTGAGGATGAGAGAGGAAGGGGAAAGGGGGGGAAGTGTAGTGTGAGAGGAGGGGAGGGTGAGGAGGTGCTAGGAAGAGAGGATGAAGGAGGGGGAGGTGTTGACAGAGAGAGAGGTGGAGGAGAAGGAAAGTGGAGGAGCGAGAACAGAAA
>BOPN01004912.1:20000-37500 GCA_017312705.2 Penaeus japonicus | reverse complement strand
GAGACACTCTCTCTCGCCATATTTATATTGCCCTCGTCATCAACAGACTTATATTGATCTGCTCATTGACGGTCAAATTGGAGGAATTGCCTTCAAATCATGTGATGAGCCAAAAAAGAAAAAGAAATATGACGAATACCTCGTCACACATTATACCATGAGCTCGACCTTGAGAATGCATATGCGCTCGAGGGAGTTCACAAGGCCATCAGAGTGTATAAAGATGGCCAGCCACTCAACCGTATTCACATAGTATGGAAAGGAGAGCAACCACCTCCCAGTACATACAATTTTTTGGAAAATACTTGCCCACCAGCCACGTGCGTCCGTGGAGGGCATCCCGTCATTTGCTTCAACTGCAGGGAAGCGGCCATGTAGCTAACACTGCAAAGATAAGGAACGCTGTGCAGTATGTGGTGAACAGCACAATGCTAATAAGTGTCCTCGTAATATTTTTAGGAGGCAGAGGGAGCCACAGCTGCTCCTGCTTTCATCCCATCATGCTTCAGATGTAAGAAGACGGGGGTGACGGCCTGGCACAGGGGGTGCACCGCTCCTCCTGGCCTGGGCACCTCTCCCGCTCTCCCCTGTGGAGTTAGTGAGAGACCAGCCGACGCCTCCCAGCCCAATCAGCGACCAGCGTGCCGGGGAGGGTTGACCGTGCTCACCATAGGCCGGTCAGTGGTGCCGAGACTTCCCGCGGTTGCCGGGGAGTAGGGGTGCTGGAGGGTTCCGGATCTGCATGCCACGGTCGCAGAGCTGATGAAGAAGGTCAACGAGATGAGGAGGATGTTCTTCACAGGAGCGATTTCCGCCTCAAATTCTCCACTCCAATTGCAACTTCGAGGACAGCGAGACGCGCCACCCCCCTCCCCCTCCTGGCACCATCCCCTCCTCTCCCCCTGGCACCAGCCGAGCCCACCGACTCACAGCGAGGACGTCATCCCCATCCCTCCCTCCCCTGGCACCTCACCCTCACCCTCACCCATGGTTGACCGCAGGCCGCACGCCGCGCGTGGACTGTGACGTCAGGGGTGACGTCACAACACCCACGGAAGGAAATATCAGTGCAGAACAACCAGTGGAATCATTTCAAGCACTCAAAGAAGAAAACTTAATTTTGATTGGTAAAATGGAGACACTGAAGCGAGATATAGAAAAAATGAAAAGGATCAGTTACACTGTCGAGAGGCCAGTACTGCCATCAGTGATAAGACCTGCAAGTGATGACACACGGTGTCATGATACCAATTCCTCCATTAATAGTGATCAGTGTGAGGGGAGCCCGTGCTGATACTGAGGGAGGACAGTGTCAGGAACTACGTGACACGGACCCTGATAAGGCTCTGTCCCATGAATGTCCTCAACACATCAATTGAAGGGATTGAGCTACGAAGCAGAAAAGCCAAGAATTAATAGTTTAAATGGTTAAGTTTACTTTTAAATTAAGGTCTGTCCTATGTGAGGAGAAGTATGGTTATACAGCAATGTGTATGTGTGCTTTCGTAGCAAAATGCGTTATCATCAGAGGATATTACAGAATGAAGTATAGACTATCAAATAAAAACTCTTCATTTATGGATAAACGCACAATCAAATTCATATCATGGAATATGCGTAGTATTAAGCCTAGGCTTAATGACCTAGAGTTTTATATTCGTAAAAACAATGTCGATGTAATCTGCGTACAAGAACCGGTTGCAGCTGCTACTAACATGAAAATAGCGCCTAAACTCAAAGGGTATTGCTCATATGTAAATACAGCCATGACGGGTTTGTTGACTTATGTAAAGCTAACACTGCCACATGAACTAGTAAAAGAAAATCCAATTGACGCAGTTTCATCACAGAATTAAGACTGGGTTCTTCTCATTATATAATGTGTATGCCAGAGTCAAAGTTTCTGACTAGTTTTCACCCACTTCCATAATCAAGGAACATTATGTATGGGAGATTTCCACGCGGTTGACACAATTTGGGGATCACCAGAGTAACAGCAATGGGGAGGAATTTAAACATTTCGTCAATAGAAGATCGATGACTGTATATGACACAGATAAACAGACTCATTTGGGTGGTGGCACAGATTATGTAATTGGCAAAAATCTTGTACATGGTAATTTTTGTACTTCACTGGTTCGAGAGTTAGTCAGTGACCACTTTGCAATCAATACCAGAGTATACTGTTGACAACAGCATAGCTCACAAAGCACCCAGACCTAAAATTACAATCCCACCGGGACTGGAGCATCATTTCAAGGCACGTGTTTATGACTGGTATAGTACCTATGTCGTAACTACCGTCGAAAATTACTCTCAGGACCTGATAAAAGTTGTCACTGACTACTACAATACATGGGTCTGCTCAAGAAAACTCTCAAAGAAAAAAAGTTCCCCAGTCCCTCACGCACCAAAGTGTATAAATGATCCCATTTTAAGTAAGGAGCATAAACGAGTTCAGGAACTTGCTAATTGTTATAGGGATAACATGACATCAGAAAATCTTTTAACTATCTCTCAGAGCTAATAAAGAATTCAGAAAATTAAAGGCTCAAATTCGCAGTAAACATTGGGAACAATTCCTGCAGAGTATTAACCACCAAACTTCTGCAGCTGAAGTATGGAGAAAAATCAGCAGGTTGTCAGGTAAAGCTGTCGCCACTCCGCAGTTCCACAGCCCATTAGAACAGGCCAATTTGTTACTAGATCAGTGGGCCAGAACCTCTCAGCTGAACTCACTTCCGCAGAGAATAAGAGATAAACTTAACACCACGAAAATAAATAGGAATTTTAACATTGCCATAGCCTGTTCTGCCACTGACCCCTCCGACTTTGCCAAAATAACTTAGAGTGGAATTGGGCCACGACTTCTCGCAAGGGTAAGGCGACAGCCCCAGGCGAGGATGGCATCACTTATAGTGTACTTCGGCTCATTGCTCAGGTACCAGGTAACCCACTTTTACATCTTTACAGACTAAGCTTATCCCAAGGAATACTCCCAAGCTCCTGGACTAAAAGCCTAATCATTAACATTCCCAAACCGAACTCTGATAAATACCGACCCGTCTCATTGACCTCATGTTTATGCAAGGTACTTGAGAGTTATTTTGAGCAGACTCATGTATCGCATACATGCCAAGTTAACTCCAAGACTGTATGGATTCCTCCCAGGACGTAGCACCTGGAAGCACTGCTTTTGCAGAGTACTTGACAAATTCTCAGCAAGGCATGCAAACTGTATTTCTCGATCTTAAATCTGCCTTTGATATTGCAAACAGAGACCTCATCCTTGAGCAACTGGCTAGCTTTGGTATTCAAGGTAAACTTTTAACGTGGATTCAAATGTATTTATCAAACCGATCAGCTCATGTTCTCTTCAGGGGAATCAAAAGTACATACTCTAAAATGTTTGAGCTTGGCACACCTCAGGGGGGAGTACTTAGCCCCATGCTATTTAATATTTTAATGCACAGACTATTAAGCAATATACCACTAGAGGGCAGTGATTCCATTATTTGTTATGCTGATGACATCTGCATTAAAACTTCATCCGAGGATAGAATGCAAAAAATTCTTAATGTACTGTCCACAAAAGCTACTGAGTGCGGTTTGATAATCTCAGTTGAAAAAAACCAAGGCACTAATCCCTCTTACAATCCCACTGCCAAACTTTCATATAGATGACATTGAGCTAGATCTCTGCCACAAATACAAGTATCTCGGGGTGACTATTAATGACACAGAACTCATTATGAACTTAAAGAAAAGACTGTGGAGCGGCTGAGCCACCAAGACTCTTGTTGGCAGAGAACATGGAGTCAATGTTAACATTGCAAGACTCTTTTACTTATCATATATACGGTCAGTCGTGGAATACCATGCCTTACACTTTGTATCATTTAGGGAATCAGAGTTAACTTGTCTAGAAATTGTACAGAATGCAGCCATGAGGATCATTCTCGGTGCTCCTAAAACAACGAGGATTGTGAACATGAGAAAGGAACTCAACTTGCCATCTATTTACGAAAGAATATCATACATCAATACTATTTTTGGTGTCAAAGCAATTAAAGAACCTTCATATAATACAGAGTTCCAGAGGCAACTTAAATATAAGATAGTGAATTCATCTTTGCATAGCAGTGCTGAGTCGCCTCAAATTCATGGTTGCAAGTGACATACAAATCCATACACCAATTAAATATGTCCTTGAGTAGGTTCCCATATGGACGTTCTCTTCCACCATGGAAAATGTCGACATTGAACGTATTTTATACTGATGTCCCTAAAAAAGACACAGTTACATCAGCTGTACTTAAGCAACACACCCTTGTAACCATTAATGAGCATCTTGAAACTCTGAATAATGACTATGAATGTTACACTGATGGATCCCTACAGTCTGGAAGCAGAGCAGGATGTGCTTATGTTGTATATAAAATAATATTTTGCAGCACCAAGATTGTAGGAGGGTTCATGACTGGGCGAGCACTACGCATACTGAGTTGGCAGGAATACTCCTAGCCACAGAATTCCTATGAAATCAAGGCTGATGAGTAATTTTCTGCGACTCGCAGAGTGCTTCAGACTCTGAACAGAATTCTTGGATAAAGGTGCTGAAAATATCGTAAATGATATAAGAATAAATGTACATCGCGCCAAGGAACGGGGACATGCTATACATTTTGTGTGGATACCATCGCATGTTGGAATCGCTAAACATGATCATGCTGATCGCCTAGCGAGGGCAGGATGTGATAAGCAAATTGTGGATATAGACTTTGGCATACCTTTTGCTAGGATCTCACACATAATAAGAACCTCCAATAGGGAGGACTTGATGGAGCTAACAAACTTTCAAAGACCTGAAAGCTGTAGCATAAAACATTTGACCAGTTCTCAAGTAGGAGAGATTCATTTATGGGTCATACAAGACAAGA
The DNA here is from genome assembly GCA_017312705.2 of Penaeus japonicus. Taxonomy (NCBI): domain Eukaryota; kingdom Metazoa; phylum Arthropoda; class Malacostraca; order Decapoda; family Penaeidae; genus Penaeus; species Penaeus japonicus. The sequence continues at coordinate 32,560 of BOPN01004912.1, read as the reverse complement.
ACAAGACAATGTGATATTGTGACTGCAAGAATTAGACTTGGATACAGAATGTATTGGCAGGTCAGTTCAGAATGCAATGTAGAAAAAACTAAATGCAGACTTTGCAACGAAGAGTATAAACGAACACTTGAACATTACATTTCAGAGTGCCATATGATACAACCTTTCAGACCACCTAGCATGAGGTACGCAGAGTTATGTAATTATTTCATAACATCAACTGTACTAGAAGATGTAATTATGCTATATCCGAAATTCGGTATATGATACCCTATTATAACATTTATCTAATGTCTATTCACGTTGATATACTATAGAATATAATCATGTTATTACCTTAATTTGTAATACAATGTTAGCAACAATGTCATGACGACATAAATGTATCAAAGCTTGCCCATGCCTGTGCAGTTAGCCAGGGTGGTAAATAAAGATCTAATCTAAAAATCTAAATTAAAGTGTGCACGAATGTTGGGCGCTCTTGTCCATCGAAAGTGATTGTCCATGAATCCAGTGCTGTGAAAAGAGAAGAACTATGTACAGTACGCCAAGGTATTTGCAGGAATCTATCCTGCGAGTGCCAGTACAGCTACAGAGACCGTTAGGACTGAATGCCCTGTTGTGCCCTGAGCCATAATTCACCTGTCACGCAGCGAGCGAGCCAGGGGCCGCGGTTACCCCCACCATGGGGGACAACCGCAATGTAAACATTGAGGAGGGAGAAGCCTTGGTGGCCACCTCTCCCTCCCCTCCCAACGCTGAGCACAGCACCACGGCTGATATATGCATACCCATGGAAGAAGCAAGTACTGCAGCAATTGCTGCAGCCACTGATGTCAGTACTACCGATACCCATGTGGAAGGTACTGATGAAGATGATGATGCCGGCTTTACTTTAGTAAGCCGTAAACCCAGGAAGAAGAAGAAACATGAAAATGTTATCAAGCCTACACTTGCACCAAGAACAGAATATGTTCGTCTCGCCTTTCCTGAAGGCACAACGAATTCTGAGAAATGAAATGGCTGGAATGCGCTAAGAACAACGCCCGTCCCAAGGGGAAACACCCTGATTCCTGCATGGTGGAGACACTCTCTCCTCACGCCATATCTATATTGCCCGTCATCAACAGACCTATATTGATCTGCTCATTGGCGGTCAGCTGGAGGAATTGCCTTTAAATCATGTGATGAGCCAAAAAAAGAAAGAGAACATGACGAATAATTGCCACACATTATAACAAGGAGCTGGCTTGAGAATGCATATGCGCTCTAGGGAGTTCACAAGGCTATCAGAGTGTATAAAGATGGCCAGCCACTCAACCGCATTCGCATTGTATGGAAAGGAGAGCAACCACCTCCCAGTACATACATTTTTTTTGGAAAATACTTGCCCACCAGCCACGTGCGTCCGTGGAGGGCATCCCCTGTCATTTGCTTCAACTGTATGGGAAGTGGCCATGTAGCTAAATACTGCAAAGATAAGGTACGCTGTGCAGTATGTGGTGAACAGCACAATGCTAATAAGTGTCCTCGCAATATTGTAGAGGCAGAGGGAGCCACAGCTGCCCCTGCTTTCATCCCATCATGCTTCAGATGTAAGAAGACGGGGGTGACGGCCTGGCACAGGGGGTGCACCGCCCTCCCTAGCCTGGCACCTCTCCCGCCTCCCCCTGTGAAGTTAGTGAGAGACCAGCCGACACCTCCCAGCCCAATCAGCGATCAGCGTGCCAGGGGAGTGGCTGACCGTGCCCGCCATGACGTCACCAGCAGAGGAGACTTCCCGCGGTTGCCGGGGAGTAGGGGTGCTGAAGGTTCCGATCTGCATGCCACGGTCGCAGAGCTGGTGAAGAAGGTCAACGAGATGATGATGTTCTTCACAGAGCGATTTCCGGGCCTCAAATTCTCCACTCCAATTGCAACCTCCGAGGACATGAGGACGCGCCACCCCTACCCTCCCCTGGCACCAGCTTCAGCCCAATCGACTTCACAGCGAGGACGCGTCATCCCCATCCCCTCCCCTGGCGCCAGCCCCCTCTCCCTGGTACCCCAGCCCCTCCCCTCCCCTGGTACCAGCCCCTCCCTCCCCTGGCACCTCACCTTCACCCATGGCTGACCGCAGGCCGCACCGGGGAATCCCCACAGGCCGCGCGTAGACTGTGACGTCAGTGGTGACGTCACAACACCCACGAAAGGAAATATCAGTGCAGAACAACCAGTGGAATAATTTTAAGCACTCAAAGAAGAAAACTTAATTTTACTGGTGAAATAGAGGCACTGAAGCGATATAAAAATGAAAAAGAACTGCCACTGTCGAGAGGCCAGTACTGCCATCAGTGATAAAGAATCTCCGCCGATGACACACGGTGTCATGATACCAATTCCTCCAGTGATCAGTGAGGGAGCCTGTGCTAGAATGAGGGGAAGACAGTGTCAGGAACTACGTGACATGGACCCTGATAAGGCTTCCGGTCCCCCGAATGTCCTCAACACATCAATTGAAGGGATTGAGCTACGAAGCAGAAAAAAGCTAAGAATTAATAGTTTAAATGGTTAAGTGTACTTTTAAATTAAGGTCTGTCCTATGTGAGGAGAAGTATGCTATACAGCAATGCTATGTGCTTTCTGTAAAGTAAAATGTGTTATCATCAGAGGATATTACAGAATGAAGTATAGACTATCAAATAAAACTCTTCTTATTTATGGATAAACGCACAATCAAATTCATATCATGAAATATGCGTAGTATTAAGCCTAGGGTTAATGACCTAGAGTTTTATATTTGTAAAAACAATGTCGATGTAATCTGCGTACAAGAACCGTTTGCAGCTGCTACTAACATGAAAATAGCGCCTAAACTCAAAGGGTATTGCTCATATGTAGATACAGCCATGAACGGTTTGTTGACTTATGTAAAGCTAACACTGCCACATGAACTAGTAAAACAGTCCGGGAACACCGACGTGCAGTTCCATCATTTATGAATTAAGACTCTGCCTCTGGGTTCTTCTCATTATTTAATGTGTATGCCAGGAGCTCAAAGTTTCTGACTAGTTCTCTACCCAATTTCCATAATCAAAGAACATTCTGTATGGAAGATTTCAATGCTAGACACACATAATTTGGTGATCACCAGAGTAACAGCAATGGGGAGGAATTTAAACATTTCGTCAATAGAAGATCGATGACTGTATATGACACAGATAAACAGACTCATTTGGCAGGTGGCAGGTTAGATTATGTAATTGGCAAAGATCTTGTACATGGTAATGTTTGTACTTCACTGGTTCGAGAATTAGTCAGTGACCACTTTGCAATCCTAACAGAGTATACTGTTGACAAAGCACCCAGACCTAAAATTACAATCCAACCGGGACTGGAGTGTCACTTCAAGGCACGTGTTTATGACTGGTATAATACCTATGTCGTAACCACTGTCTAAAATTACTCTCAGGACCTGATAAAAGTTGTCACTGACTACTACAATACATGGGTCTGCTCAAGAAAACTCTCAAAGAAAAAAAGTTCCCCAGTCCCTCACGCACCAAAGTGGATAAATGACCCCATCTTAAGTAGGGAGCATAAACGAGTTCAGGAACTTGCTAATTGTTATAGGGATAACATGACATCAGAAAATCTTTTACGATTCCTCAGAGCTAATAAAGAATTCAGAGAATTAAAGGCTCAAATTCGCAGTAAACATTGGGAGCAATTCCTGCAGAGTATTAACCACCAAACTTCTGCAGCTGAAGTATGGAGAAAAATCAGCAGGTTGTCAGGTAAAGCTGTCGCCACTCCGCAGTTCCACAGCCCATTAGAACAGGCCAATTTGTTACTAGATCAGTGGGCCAGAACCTCTCAGCTGAACTCACTTCCGCAGAGAATAAGAGATAAACTTAACTCCACGAAAATAAACAGGAATTTTAACATTGCCATAGCCTGTTCTGCCACTGACCCCTCCGACTTTGCCGAAATAACTGAGTGGGAATTAAATAATGCACTTCGCAAGGGTAAGGCGTCCGCCCCAGGCGAGGATGGCATCACTTATAGTGTACTTCGGCTCATTGCTCAGGTACCAGGTAACCCACTTTTACATCTTTACAGACTAAGCTTATCCCAAGGAATACCCTGCTCCTGACTAAGAGCTTAATCATTCCCATACCCAAACCGAACCTTGATAGTACCGACCGGTCTCATTGACCTCATGTTTATGCAAGGTACTTGAGAGAATTATTTTGAGCAGACTCATGTATCGCATACATGCCAAGTTAACTCCAAGACTGTATGGATTCCTCCCAGGACGTAGCACTCAGCACTGCTTTGCAGAGTACTTGACAAATTCCCAGCAAGGCATGCAAACTGTATTTCTCGATCTTATATCTGCCTTTGATATTGCAAACAGAGACCTCATCCTTGAGCAACTGGCTAGCTTTGGTATTCAAGGTAAACTTTTAACGTGGATTCAAATGTATTTATCAAACCGATCAGCTCATGTTCTCTTCAGGGGAATCAAAAGTACATACTCTAAAATGTTTGAGCTTGGCACACCTCAAGGGGGTGTACTTAGCCCCATGCTATTTAACATTTAATGGCCAGACTATTAAGCAATATACCACTTGAGGGCATTGATTCCATTATTTGTTATGCTGATGACATCTGCATTATAATCTCTACACGAGGATAGAATGCAAAAGATTCTTAATGTACTGTCCACAAAAGCTACTGAGTGCGGTTTGATAATCTCAGTTGAAAAAAAACAAGGCACTCAATCCTCTTACAATCCCACTGCCAAACTTTCATATAGATGACATTGATAGCCACAAATACAAGTATCTCGGGGTGACTGTTAACGACACAGAACTCATTATGAACTTAAAGAAAAGACTGTGGGAGCGGCTGAAGCCACTCAAGACTCTTGTTGGCAGAGAACATGGTGTCAATGTTAACATTGCAAGACTCTTTTACTTATCATATATACGGTCAGTCGTAGATTAAATATGCCTTACACTTTGTATCATTTACGGAATCAGAGTTAACTTGTCTAGAAATTGTATATATATATATATATATATATATATATATATATATGTGTGTGTGTGTGTGTGTGTGTGTGTGTGTGTGTGTGTGTGTGTGTGTGTGTGTGTGTGTGTGGGCGTGAACACACACAAATTCTTACACATATATATTTTTCTTTTCTTGTCTTCCCCACAGAATTCAGGGCAGGCTCTTCCCTCAAACGCTATTTATCCAATCAGAGCCTCATTTTCACCGATTACGTCGTAGAGGCTTTACAACCAGTGGTGGCCATTTTACTATTCGATGATCTATCACATTTCTGCAGTGCCATAAATTAATCGTCTTCGCATACTGAAAACGTTCGTCTATTCACAGGCAACGACAAAAAATATGAATTCCTGCATTTTTTTTCCTTTTTGTATAAAAATCTGAACGACAGTGAGGCTGTCATTCAAATATGATTTTAGTCTTGTCACTAAAGTTACATAATTTTACACAATTAGATATTAAAAGAAAAAAAAAATAGAAGTGACAAAATAACAATAAGATAATTACAAATCACATTCGCTTTACTGCTTGCATTTCCGTTTTAAATAGTTTCAAGATAAAAAGACGTACTGTACCTACTGTACCAATTATCCAACAATTAAATCAAATAGTAGCAGTGACATTAGAATATCAGCTTGCAAAATAAATAAAAAAATGGTAACGGTAAACGATTTTAGTCAACTATCGGCAACGAAAAGGTAAACAGTACATAAGATCGATATATCGACAAATTACTTTTTTTCCTCTCTGACATTTCCAACGCACATATAATATAGATCGAATAACCAATATAAAACACAACATACCAGACAGTAGCGATGTCAAACGATCGCTTTAACCTCTGCGCCTTCAGGGATCCATAAACGCTAAACGCACAACATCCAGGACGCATATTCAGTCAGGATAGAACATTCGAAGGGTGCCTTATTTGACCGTAAATCGCCTACGAGGTCACCAAGAGCTCTTTAATCAAAATGGATCAGAATGTTCGAGGCAAGTTGAAGCACGTGGCTCGAGCAGAATGAAGCCGTGTAATATGATATATCTGATCTGTTTTGCAAATGTAGATTGATATTTCAGAGTTGTCTTAGTTTTAATTGATGATATATTACTCACATGCACTGTTTATAAGTAGATAGTGGATAGTATTTGTACTACCGTAATCTGATCGCTCATTCATGTTTTTCTTTTTGATTGGAATTTCTCATGCGTGCGTAGACGTGGGAATAAAATCTACGGTTTTTCAGAAAAGTTTAGTTTTATGATATATTACCTTAATTTGTAATACAATGTTAGCAACAATGTCATGACTCTACATCAATGTATCAAAGCTTGCCCATGCCTGTGCAGTTAGCCAGAGTGGTAAATAAATATCTAAACTAAAATTAATTTTGTTGAGTATAGTATTGACTTTACGTTTTTGACGGGCCTATTTTTATTGTAATTAATTTTGTAGTTTATAATATTAACTCATTTTTTCGAAAGCCCAATACCTATTGCCTCTGCCACTTCTTTTGACCATCGTTTGTTATTGTTAGCTATCGCCTTATTTACTCCCCTGACTTTTAAGTTTGGTAAATTGGTATATATATGATTCCTTTGTGATTGGTCCTAAACATTAGCCATATCCCAGGGAAAAAAAACTTTACACATGGGTGCAAGTCCCTGGCACTATCCTCCTCCACTCAGTATGTCACCTAACCTTCTTGCATCACTACACAATACTCTTTACTTCATAGATAATACCACTTATAGTCCTATAGTGCCCTTTCCACATAGTCTACTACAATTACTACTGTTCCATCTTACATCTGGTTCCTGTACTATATTTAAATAGGCGGTGGCAGCGTTCCCTGAACTGTTTATACATCTTGATGCTTACGTGTATTTGTAACAAACACCGAGTTAGCCATTCTGACCACAGAGATTAGTAAACCATACTCTAAGGTCAGTTCATTGAAAGCCTACATTTTTTAGATTAAACGTGTAAATCATGAAGGGAAGGGAAACAAAGAAATTAGATAGGTATGAAAAATGAAACAATAAGCAGCGTTACATATGAACCAAAGAATATATGTAAAGCAAGCAAATTTCCACCTTTATTTTCATGTATTAATTCCAAAATTTTCTTTCCTTTCTTATGTGAACCGAAAACTTTTTCTGCTATTTTTTTCATGTAAAAATATATGCTATACATATACTGCAGATTACAAAATTTATTTCCAGGTATATGTTTTACAAATTGTGATATTTCATCATGTGCAATATTATATCTTACTAGTGACATTGGGCATTTCGTAATGTATACCGTAAAAAAAACATGATAATACCTGTGCAGTGATTTTTTCTACACTCTACTAGGCCTTTAGCTAATTGTTGATATTTTATTTACATCAATAGTTAAACAGAATAGTCGGTTACTTTTGTCAAAAACCTTGGGAATGATTCCGTTTTCACATAAGAAAGGAGTTGCAAGATATCTTCAAAGACAGTTTATTCCAATCAATTTTAGATTTATTTTTAAAACACATACTTTGATGTGTTCTCTTCTGAATAAAATGGTACCTACTTTCGAAATGTGGGTGGCACCACACGTCTTCTGCAACACCGTATATTTGAGCACATGGGAAAGTCTTATCGTAATGGTGTTCAGCCAAGTTCACCATTTGCTATCAGAGAACACTGCTATTCCACTAAACATTCAAATTATAACCTCATCTTCACAGAGATTTAACTTCATAATTTTGGAATCAATGTTTATCTCAAGGATGAAGCCAGATCTGAACAACTGCAATCCAATTACATAGCCAGTAATTCCAGAATTTAAGATTTCACATTTAATGGTTTTACGATTTGTACTTATTTGAAGTAAAGTTGTATTTGTTTATAACTTGCTTATACTTATATATACTTATGTTTTATCGTTAACTTATTGATTATCTTATTAATATAAATATTTTATAATTGCCCTGTTAACAGTGATAACTGCATTTTGGCAGTTTTATTTTTAGTTAAGCCATTCTGCTAATTCTGAAAAATTCTAGATTGTATTTTCGAGCTAATCTGCTTTGTATGTATATTTATGTATATTTATTTATTCATTTATAACGCAATGCGTTTCGACGGAGGTCTTTTTATTAAATACAGGCATGTATTTTTGAGCTATACATGTATATATAACTATATATATATATAACTATATATACCGTATATATATATATATATATATATATATATATATATATATATATATATATATATATATACATGTATGTATGTATGTGTGTGTGTGTGTGTTTCCTCTTCATCTTTTTCAGTGCCTTCTTTACCTCGTCCTGTGTTATACCTGCAACCATTACATCTGCCATCACCCCATTTCCCTGGGGTTTTCAACATTCATCCGCTCTTCAAAATAGTCTTTCCGTCTCTGCGTCCTTTATCAGCCTGATTTGTTGTACGTCCTTTGCTGCTCCATCCCTCTTTTTTTGCCACTCTATACATCATGTTTCCCCCTCTTTCGTATCCAGCTTCTCATATATCTCCTCACTCGCTTCATTCTTTGCTTTCGCTACTGCCACCTTTGGCTTGTTCTTCGCTTCCTTGTACAAAAACTTTCTTCTCAGATCTTTTCTTTTGTGCCACTCTTTCCATGCTTCTTTCTTTCTCGGAATAGCTTCCTGTACTTCTTCGTTCCAACACCATGTTTCCTTCTCATCCTTCTTCTTCCCAGTTGTCACACCAAGCAATTCCATTGCTGTTTCCCGCAATACGTTCGATAAGTCTACCCAGGTGTTGTCTTCCTCCCACTTCATCTTCTGGTCTACCTCCAGTTTAAATTTTGCTCCAAAGTCTTTTTCTCGCAGTCTCCACCATTTGATTTTAGGTTCTACCTTTACCTCTCTTCTCCTTCGGCTCTTCAGCCTCATTTTCCCAGTGACTACCTGGAGTTGTTTTGCCACACTTTCACCTGGAATGACCTTACGATCTCTGCCTTCCTTCTAATGCATTCTGCAGCACAGGATGTAATCAATCTGAGTATGCCTGTCTCCACTTGTGTATGTGACCTTGTGTGATTCACGCTTACTGTAAAAGGTGTTTCTCACAGCCATGTCTGTGCGATGGGCAAAGTCTACAATGAGAAACTGACCCTCATGATTGCGTACCATACTCATACTTTCCTATCACTCTCTCATCTCCACTGTTTCCCTCACCAACATGTCCGTTAAAATCCGCACCAATTGAGAGTCTTTTCTCTTTTGGAATCAATATATTAAAATGCGTTACTGCATTCTACCATCTTCTCATATATATATATATATATATATATATATATATATATATATATATATATATATGTTGGTATGAATAGATAATAAAACTGAATGAATATATAATGCCTTTATTTGGCTGCATCAAAGATTGTTGTCGTAATTAGGGTTCTTTAGGACCGTTAACGATACGTAACTACTCTTGTTAATGTTGGTTCTCATGTCGTGACCTTTGAAGCCGGACTCTGCGGTTGACGCAAATGGCTAATAACTCCGCGGATTAAGACGGGGCTCAGAGCAGAGGGAAATAATCACACGAGGAAATTTACAGCGCTCATGTTGATTGATGCATGGCATCAAGGATTAAGAATAAGACTATCTTTAGTTTCACGATCTCATTATCATTATCATCATTTCTATCATCATTGCCGTCATTGTTATTGATATTGCTATCTTTGTCATCATCATCCTCAAAACTGACCTACTGTCCTTCAGTGACTCAGCTATTGTGCTGCCCTCAGATTCTTTATAAACGAGACCTGCGCCTTTCTTTCCGTCTCTAGTTTATTTTCGCAACATTATTTCAATGGTTATTAACTACATCCATGGTGAATCACAAACATTATCTCCATCATTACATTAGTTTTTATTAATGATAATAATATTGAAAATGGTAATAATAATAATATCTTTATTATTATCTTTATTGTTAATGATGATAATACCACTAGTAATATTATTATTATTATCATTGTCATCATCACTATTAAGGTCATTATATTTATCATCATTTATATTCTTATTAATACTATAATTTTTATGTGATCATCATTATTACTTTTTTCATCATAATCGTCTTGATCGTTCTTATTGGTTAATTCTGGTATCGTTATTATTGTTATCATTAATAATAATATTACGGTTCTATTCATTACAATTATCATTTTGTCATTCTAATTGTTGTTATTATTGATCTCGTTGTTATGATTATTAGTTTCATTATCATTGTGTAATCATTGTCAGTATCATTATCATCATCAATTTTAATATTTTTAGTCTCATCGTTATCATTATCATCATACCTATGATCATTGTAATCCTTATGATAATCAATATTACTTACTGTCTATTAGTGATTAAACTAAAGCTTTACACACACACACACACACACACACACACACACACACACACACACACAAACCCACACACACACATATATATATATATATATATATATATATATATATATATATATATATATATATATATATACAAACGTATATATATATATATATATATATATATATATGTATATATATATATATATATATATATATATATATATATATATATGACATGAAATAGACTTACGTCATGTTCAACAGTCGAACCCCAGTTAAGCAAATACAAATACAGGGCGAGGTACTAGAAGCAGTGAACGAGTATGTATACCTAGGGCAACTCATCCAGATGTGTACATCCTGCGAATCCGAGATAAAAGGGCGAATCAGGTTAGGTTGGAGTGCCTTCGGTACACATAGTAATATATTACAAGGTCGTCTGCTACTATGTCTAAAGAGAAAGATTTTTGACTAATGTGTCCTCCCCGTCATGACGTATGGGTCAGAAACATGGACTAAGACCAAAGTACTTGAGAGGAAATTAGTAAGTGCTCTAAGAGGAATGGAAAGGCTTATGCTAGGAGTTAGCTTAAGAGACAAGAAAAGAGCTACATGGATCAGGTAACAAACAAAAGTAGAGGATATACTTAGGATCATTAAGAAGAAAAATGACAGTGGGCAGGACATACAGGTGGACAAGGAAAACAACAGAATGGGATCAGGCAACAAATAAAAGTAGAGGATATACTTAGGATCATTAAGAAGAAAAATGGCAGTGGGCAGGATATACAGGTGGACAAGGAAAACAACAGAATGGGAATACACGACACATAGAGACAAAGGGCAAAACCAATGACAAGATGGCGGGATGAAATAGCGAATTTCGCAAGAGGACCTTGGCGGTTGGATGATGGTGTTGTCTTAGCCAACTTAGACTCATGGGTCATGGGTCCTCTTTGTGAAAAATGCCAGAAGCCATTAACTCACTGCAGACAGAGTTTTCCCTGAGCCAAGATAGAGTGAATCAAAGGAGGGTGCACCATCTTCCTCAGAGGGCGTCATGACGTACATGACGATGGTCGTGGTGGTGTAACTGACGTTGGAGGAGAGTGGATCTTTAATGTATTATGAACAATATTTTTGTGTAATGACTGATGACGAAACTGGTAATTATAAGTGCCATAAATGCCAAACTATTCAGAAAATGAAGTTTAATTGAAAATCCCAAACAAAGATGGCACCACTCTCTCCAAGCACCGGCAGGAAAGAGGAATGGCACCCATCCACGGTCTCTATTATGCACCATCTTCAGAGAGCAATGGCACACAATAAGATGCCGATCTCTTGTTCTAAAATACCGGCGATGAAGGATGTGACTGAGAAGAGGAAGGTGACTCATACGTGTCCAGTGCCTGCAATGTGCCCCTGTGCCAGTATGGCTGTAGGTTTCCCTCCTCTTCCCCATCTTTTCATGTTACACTCATTATGCATGCTTATTTATTGTATTGTTTATGAAAGTACACGTATATGGAAAAAATAAAATAGATTTTGTCCTTCCGTAAAACCCATAATATTTCTGTCACACTGGGGATAAGGAACATATTGAGCTCATATGGCCCCTATACTACAAATTTAGTTTACTGCAGTATTGATAAAGCCTGTCATATAGAACATACAAGTCTCACAATGAAGTAAAGAACAAAAAACAACTAACATAAAAAATGGCTCTAGTATTATAATAAGTGAATGAAAGAGAGCGCGAAATAACGCGATATGTTGCATTAAGTTGCCTCGCTCTGATATATAACCTATTTGGAGTGTTATATAGGTGGCGCCAGTGCCCACTCTGGGAACCAGCCGAGCGGATCTAACCTTGTCTGTAGTGGGTTAACCGCGGCCCAAGTTGTGGAGGAGTATGATGCATTCTCAGACAATACACACTTAACCCATTACAGACGGGGATGGATTTAATTGACTGGTTCCCAGGACATGCACTAGGGCCACCTGTTAGGCACCACAGATGGGTTTTATTTCAGAGACAGGGGACTTCAACAGACTTATCGCGACCTTTCGCGCTCTCTTTCAATTAATCATTATAGTACTAGAACGA
>BOPN01004911.1:100818-103318 GCA_017312705.2 Penaeus japonicus | reverse complement strand
ATCTATCTATATATATATGTGTGTGTATATATATATATATATATATATATATATATATATATATATATATATATATATATATATATATATATGTATGTATATAAGTATATATTTGTATGCATATATCTATCTATCTATCTATCTATCTATCTATCTATATATATATGTGTGTGTATATATAATATATATATATATATATATATATATATATATATATATATATATATATATATATATATATATATGTATATATACATATATATATATACATATATATATATATATATATATATATATATATATATATATATATATATGTATGTATATAAGTATATATTTGTATGCATATATTTATGAATAGGTATGAAAAGAGAGAGAGCCAGAGAGAGATAGAGGAAGAGAGAAAGAGAGAGAGAGAAAGTGAGAGAGAGAGAGCCAGAGAGAGATAGACAAAGAGAGAGAGAAAGAGAGAAGAGAGAGAGAGAGAGAGAGAGAGAGAGAGAGAGAGAAAGGAAACGAAAGAGAGTCGGAGAGAGAGAGAATCATAGAGAGAGAGAGAGAGAGAGAGAGAGAGAGAGAGAGAGAGAGAGAGAGAGAGAGAGAGAGAGAGAGAGAGAAAGAGAGAAAGAGAGAGAGACAGAGGCCATCAATCCCATCCAATACCATAAATCTCAATTTTTTTTCTTCTCACTCAGGGATAAATAGGTTGCACTTATTCACACTTGGCAACTCTCCTCTCCTATTTTAGACCGTGATGCTTTCTGGGAATTTTTGCTTTCATTACTATTAGTACTATTGCTTGCACTATTTTCCTCTTCTTATCATTATTAAAGATTGTTATCATTCTTCTAACCATGATCCTTGTTCTTAGTATCGAGATTGTTACTATTATTTTAATTATTATTATCATCGATATCATAATCATTATTATCATTATCGTTAACATCATCATTATATAATTATCGTTAACATCACCATCATTATTAGCTTTGTCATTAACATCATCATTATTATTATCATTATCATTAACATCATCATTATTATTATCATTATCATTAACATCATCATTATTATTATCATTATCATTAACATCATCATCATTATTATCATTATCATTAACATCATCATCATTATTATATATGTCATTACTATCATTACTATCATTGCTACTATCGTCATTGTTGTCCTTATCCTTATCATTGTTATCATCATTATCATTATCTATCTTTATCATCTCTATTTGTTGCCAATATTTACATGATGTGATAAACTTTATCATTATTTATATTATCATTATTGTTACTGCTATTATCATCAGCATTGATATTAATATCATTATGATTATGATTATCATTATTATTTTCATTATTATCATTATCATTATTAACGTTATTACCATCATCAAAATAATTATTGTTATCAGAATTGTTATCATCACTACTATCACACTATCATTATCCTTATTATTATGATTATCATAATTACTATTGCATGTTTACATGTTTAATTGCTTACATTCGTTTACCTTCTTAATCTACCCACACATCGCTCTTACCTGTACTCCACCCCTTCTCTTCCCCTCACATCTCTTCTCCTTCCCCTCACATCTTCTGTCCTCCTTCCCCTCCCCTCACATCTCTCCTCCTTCCTCTTCTCATCTCCACCCCTTCCCTTCCCCTCACATCTCTCCTCCTTCCTCTTCTCATCTCCACCCCTTCCCCTCCCCTCACATCTCTCCTCCTTCCTCTTCTCATCTCCACCCTTTCCCTTCCCCTTACATCTTCTCTCCTTCTTCCTCTTCCCATCTCCACCCCTTCCCCTCCCCTTACATCTTCTCTCCTCCTTCCCCTCCCCTCACATCTTCTCTCCTTCTTTCTCTTCCCATCTCCACCCCTTCCCCTCCCCTCACATCTTCTCTCCTCCTTCCTCTTCTCATCTCCACCCCTTCCCTTCCCCTCACATCTTCTCTCCTCCTTCCCCTCCCCTCACATCTTCTCTCCTCCTTCCTCCTCCTATCTCAACCCCACCTTTCAACCCTCTCATCCCTAACCCCCACCCCTCCCCCCTCACCCCACCCCTCTGGCGCCTGCCGTAATGACGTCATCACAACTGGGTCGCACGGAGTCTCTTTTATCAACGTTGTCTATACTTTTTGCTGGGGGGTGGGGGGGTGTTGGTGGGGGAGTGGGGGGGGTGTTGTTGTTACGACCCCTGATCAGTCTCTCTTTTTTTCTCTCTTTTTTTCTCTCTTTTTTTTCAATCGGTGATTTCTCTTTCACGTCCTCTTTCTATCTTTGTCTCTTTCTCTGTCTTTATCTTGTGTCTCTCCTTCCCCTCTCGGTCTCTCTCTCTCTCTCTCTCTCTCTCTCTCTCTCTGTCTCGCTCTCTATCTTACTCCCTCTTTCTCTCACAACAAAAACAATAACAAAAAAACACCAAGAACAACATCAACAACAACTAACTGAAACAAGAACTAAAACAAAGAACAGAAACAGCAAGA
>BOPN01004911.1:90818-95818 GCA_017312705.2 Penaeus japonicus | reverse complement strand
ACAGATGTTAACAAATGGCGGCAAGTGTTACCTTCGGACAATCAAATAATTTGTTCAGAGACAATGAACATTATATATGTTGTGTCGGTGAGTGTTCAGGTGTCATATTGACAGGTGTGTGAGTCGTAACCGGAGAATTCATTTAGGAATGTCTACGATTACTATTTTAGTATGTTTATTATTATTATTATTATTATTATCATTATTTTTCCTTTGTCTGTAGGAGAGTAAAAAGGTACATTTTGCGGTACCGGTGAGAACGGTACTTTTGTTGCAAGCTTTATCGGTAAGATTTAATATCGTTGATAACCATTGCGATAACGCCAAGCGATACTTTTTCTGAAATCAGGACCTTAAGGTGTAAAATACGGAGGGAATGATTCAGTTTTGATAATAAATAATGACAAACTCAAATGAAATTATAATAAGAAACTCATAGAATAATGATAACAAACTCAAATAAAATAATAATAGCAAACTCAAATAAAATAATGATAATAACAAACTCAAATAAACTAATAACAAACTGAAATAAAATAATGATAACAAACTCAAATAGAATAATAAAAAACTCAAATAAAATGATAATAACAAACTTAAATAAAATAACAATAACAAACTCAAATAAAATAATGATAACAAACTCAAATAAAATAACAATAACAAACTCAAATAAAATGATAATAACAAACAAATAAAATAATGACAACAAACTGAAATAAGATAATAACAAACTCAAATAAAATAATGATAACAAACTCAAATAAAATAATAACAACAAACTCAAATAAAATAACAATAACAAACTCAACTAAAATAACAATAACAAACTCAACTAAAATAATGATAACAATAACAAACTCAAATAGAACAAAGAACACGTAATAAAAAAAAAAAACAAAAAAAAAACAGATACCCCCAGCGTGGTGCGTCGCCTTAGCACTCACACAGAATGCTTATTTGGACTTCATGCTAAGCTTATTTTTTTTTTCTTCTCGAAACTAGAGCAACGCTTAACAGACTCTTCACAAATCACATAATTTGTTACGTGGTCGAAACACTCCGTCAGTCTCGTTACATTAACCATTACATTAACCATTACATTAACCATTACATTAACCATTACATTAACCATTACATTAGCCACCGAGTCAAAGCAGTTGCGCAATGAACATCGTCCCTGTTGCATTCTGCAATCTGATTTTCTTTCATTGATGCGAAATTCACCAAAGATTGATGCTTCGAATAAATTGGAAAGACAGTGATAATAGGCGCTTCTTCTCCTTGTTAGCATTAGAGTGTGGTTTGTCATACCTAAATTTCCGTGGGCGTCAGAATGGTCTTATGTATTATTATTGATAACTTTCGTAAAACCAGATCCCGGAGGTTCGCCAGTACAGTAAATGAAGCAATGAAGCAATGAAGCAAGGAAGCAGAGGAGGTTCGATAGCAGCAAAGAGGAGTCATAAATTGGCTATTTATATATATATATATGTGTAATATCAAGATTGAGAAAGATGTCGAAATTGTGTTTACAAAAACAAACAAACAAACAAACAAACAACTTTCAAACGGTGCATCTGCAAATTATAGGAATTTTGGTTTGTACTCAATGTGTGTGGGTGGACGCCTGAGTATTACATTGCTCATCCACGTATATGTGTGTGTGTGTGCGTGTGTGTGTGTGTGTGTGTGTGTGTGTGTGCGTGTGTGTGTGTGTGTGTGTGCGCGTGTGTGTGTACATGTGTATGTATTCACCTATGAAGGGATATATCTATTTTTGCTCAAACAGTCGATATTCCCGGTACATTCTATATTCACACGTTTTGCCAAATCATCAATATATATCCAGAGACTTCCCTCCCCTTCCCCCTCCCTCCCCCCTCAGTTCTCCCTCTCCACTTTTTTTTCTTTTTTTTTTCTAAAACTCCTCGCCTCCTTCATCATCAAAAAATCCATTTTCTTCGACCGAGAAAATTCCGCCACGTGTCACAGCCTCCGCTCCTCATCTCTCATCTCTCCTCCTCTCTTATCTTTTGTCTTATCTCTCCTTACGTCCTCTCCTTTCTTTCTTCTCTCCTCTTCCCTGTCTCCCTCTAACCTTTCGCTCATTAGGCTCGCCATTGTGATCAATATTCCTAACTCGATTTTGTCATCGTTGGGCAACTTATGACGTCATCACTTCCCGCTCTTCGACCCCAAGCACGAGGGAACGTTCGTTGCTGCAATAATTATTAAGATTATATTGCAATATTTGCATGATGCTCCTTGACTTTTTTTCTGTCTTTTTTCCCCTCTTTCTTTTCTTTCTTCTTCTCTTGGTTTTAGCGTCATAGAGAACGGTGATATGTATATATACATATCTGGACACTTCTGTGTATTCCTCCGCACTCGAATGATGCAATTGGGAAGGATACTAGTCTTTATGCTCGATGAGTGGCCAGCTATCATAGCTGTGATGCTTAGTGAGGGGCCCCACATCACAACATAAAATATGATCTACATACTTTAAGCCCGACAATAACATGAGGAATAAATGATTTGCTCTGTAGATACTATTTTTTTATCGTACTGTTATTGTTGTATGTGTCTTTACATTGATATCAATTTTATGATATTTTTTTTCATATATACATACATACATACATATATATATATATATATATATATATATATATATATATATATATATGTATATTCATATATATACATTTATGTCTTTTTCTCTTTCTTTTTTTTACTTTCGTCCTCTCTGCTTTCTTTCTTTCTTTTTCTTCTTCTTTCTTTCATTCCTTCTTTCATTTAAATTTGGATTTCGTACACTAATCTCTTCCCTTTTTTTTATCCTTATCTTCTTTCCATCTATTCTCTCTTCGTGTCACCCTCGCTCGAAATCTCTCACCTGTCGCCCTTAAGTCTCTTATCTCACAAACATCGTCTTACACCTTTCTTCTTTACCTCGGCGAGGATAACCTCACTTGTTGACACACACACGCAGACACGTGGATACATATACTACACATGAGCAAACATTTATACCCGCATACGAACACACACACACACACACACACACACACATACACACACACGTACATTCACACCATACATTAGTAAACATTCACACATACACACACACACACAGGCACACACACACACCATACATTGGTAAACATTCACACATACACTCTTGACATACATACACCTTACATAATCACACACACACATACGTACATACACCTAATATAATCACACACATACACACATGAAACATTAGCTGACACACAAACACGCACACACACATACACATATTCCCACACAAACACATTCACAAATAAACCACACTCAGACATCCTTTGAATTCATCTACTTTATATTTATGTCAAACTGTCATGATTACTTTATGGATCCCATAAGAAAAGAAAAAAAAGAAACAGAAATTCATTTTGAAAAGATTCTAAGAGGATTCCAAATGTCACTTTAAATGGTTTAGGACTTTTTTCATAAAAACATTTTTTTTTTTTTTGCCATTTGTATATATATGTATATATATATATATTTTTTTTTTTTCTTTTTTCTTTTTTCTTTTTTGTATTATCCTTTTCCCCTAATCTCTTGATTTTCTTCTTCTTCTTTTCACTTTATCTTTTAGCCAGTAATTGATATCGTTTCGATAATCACCCCTTCTAGGAATTAATCCGTTAGGGAATTGATTACCTTTGGACTTGATCATTATGTGTTTAGCAGGTGAGAAAACTTACACGCACGTACAAAAGTGGCACACACACACGCGTGTACTCGCACACACATACACGCGCGCGCTCACGTACACACACATACACACACACATACATACAAACACATACATACACACATACATATATACAAACACACACACATAAACACACACGCACACACACTCACACACACATAAACACACACGCACACACACACACACACACACACACATAAACACACACGCACACACACTCACACACACATAAACACACACGCACACACACACACATAAACACAGACGCACACACATATGTGTAAGTGCGCAGAAACATACAAACACACACAAAGTTACATACACAATAAAAAAAATGGTACCAAAAAAAAAGAAAAGAAAAAAAGGAAAATGTTCTGTAGAAGTGAGAGGGAGGGGAGGGGAGGGGAGGGGAGGCTAGGGGAGGGGAGGGGAGGGGAGGGGAGGGGAGGGGAGGAGGGAGTCAAACAACCACAGATGTTAACAAATGGCGGCAAGTGTTACCTTCGGACAATCAAATAATTTGTTCAGAGACAATGAACATTATATATGTTGTGTCGGTGAGTGTTCAGGTGTCATATTGACAGGTGTGTGAGTCGTAACCGGAGAATTCATTTAGGAATGTCTACGATTACTATTTTAGTATGTTTATTATTATTATTATTATTATTATTATTATTTTTCCTTTGTCTGTAGGAGAGTAAAAAGTTACATTTTGCGGTACCGGCGAGAACGGTACTTTTGTTGCAAGCTTTATCGGTAAGATTTAATATCGTTGATAACCATTGCGATAACGCCAAGCGATACTTTTTCTGAAATCAGGACCTTAAGGTGTAAAATACGGAGGGAATAATTCAGTTTTGATAATAAATAATGACAAACTCAAATAAAATTATAATAAGAAACTCACATAGAATAATGATAAAAAAACTCAAATAAAATAATAATAACAAACTCAAATAAAATAATGATAATAACAAACTGAAATAAACTAATGACAAACTGAAATAAAATAATGATAAGAAACCAAAATAAAATAATAAAAAACTCAAATAAAATGATAATAACAAACTTAAATAAAATAACAATAGCAAACTCAAATAAAATAATGATAACAAACTCAAATAAAATAACAATAACAAACTCAAATAAAATGATAATAACAAACAAATAAAACAATGATAACAAACTGAAATAAGATAATAACAAACTCAAACAAAATAATGATAACAAA
>BOPN01004911.1:47500-57500 GCA_017312705.2 Penaeus japonicus | reverse complement strand
TTGCTCTCCCCTCTCCTTCTCTCTCTCTTTCTATCTATCTATCTCCCTCCCTCCCCCTAACTCCCCCCGCCCTCTTTCTCCCCCTCCCTCCCTCTCCCCCTCCCTCCCTTTCTCCCTCCCTCCCCCCCTCCCTCTCTCATTATCATTTTAATTTTTGTTCTTGTTCTTCGTCTTAATAATGATAAAAAATTATGATTACGATGATGATGATAATGATGATAATAGATACAATAATAATATTCTTAATCAAAGAGCTAATATTCGATCGAAATTAGGTCCCAATGAATCCAATCAACATCTTCTGAAGTATATTTATAATTAGGTATTGATCAAGTATATTTAATATTTCTAAGTATATTTAATATTTCTAAGTATATTTAATATATCTAAGTATATTTGATATTTCTAAGTATATTTAATATTTCTAAGTATATTTATTATTTCTAAGTATATTTAATATTTCTAAGTATATCTAATATTTTTAGTATATCTAATATTTTTAGGTATATTTAGTATTTTTTATTTGATATCAATATCAAGTATATTTTTTATTTAATATTGATATTAAGTATATTTTTTATTTAATATTAATATCAAGTATATTTTATATTTAAGTTCTGAAGTATATCTATGATTAAATATTGGTTAAGTATATCTATAATTAAATATTGGTTAAGTATATCTAATATTTTTAAGTATATCTAATATTTTTATTTAATATCAATATTAAGTATATTTTATACTCAAGTTCTGAAGTATATTTATAATTAGGTATTGATGAAGGGAAGTATTCCAGAAAATATCCATTGCATTGCATCTTTCTAGCAAGTTGGTCAAATCACTGCTTGCAAAAATTATTTCCACACCAGAGACACTTGTAGGCTTTGTCCCTTTCTTAAGGATACTGATTATAATGATGATGATGATAATGACGATATTAATGATAATTTTAATTGTTTAAATGGTGTTGATGACGGTGATGATAGTGATAATGATAACGAAAATAATTGTAAACATACTGTGATAATAATGGTATTAATGATGATATTTATAGTTAGATAGACAGATATATAGTAGACAGATAGACAGAAACAAAGACGGAGACAAAGAAAAATAGATATATATATATATATATATATATATATATATATATATATATATATATATATACACATATATATATATATATATATATATATATATATAATAGCAATAATAATGCTAACAATAGCAATAAAAATAGTGGCAATAACAATAATGATAGTAATACCAATAACAACAATAACCACAACAATAATTATCATCATTATTATCATTGTTATTTCTAGAAGAATAACCATGATAATGATAGTGATGATGCGACCATTAGGGTTAACAAGAATAAGGATGATTGTAACAATTCTAATGATAATGATAATCCATCATGCATTGAGTATTTCACAAGCATGCATGCAAGGCCTAATCAATATTGCAAACTAAGACATGCACCAGTCAAGATCTTTTCGGTGAACGGACATATATACAAAAATATATTGGATAAATAGCTATGTAAAAAGAGAGAGCTTTTGATATAGTATGAAAAGCGAAGGAGAAAGTACAGGGTTAAGTTATGACCATTAAAAGACATTATATGATTAATCACATCAACGGTTATGAAGGAGTTAATCAACATAGCTCTTCGCTGGAATAAAAGCAAGAATACGCAAGATAGGACACTACAATCTCATTATAGAAAGACCCTCTTACACACACACACACATACATACACACACACAACACACACACACACACACACACACACACACACACAAACACACACACACACACACACACACACACACACACACACACACACACACACACACATACACACAAACATACACAAAAAAGGAACACGAGATTACACTTACAACCACATCCGAAAATAGTGTCAACGCACAAAAAAAAAAAAAAAAAAAAAAAAAAAAAAAAAAAAAAAAAAAAAAAAAAAAAAAAAAAAAAAAAGATCCAGTGATATCAAGGGGATTTTCAAAGGAATACCGTGTTTATCCATTCTTTGTGTTAATGTCTCAAGATTACTATGCCTGAAGACGGATTACCGGGGGAGGGGGAGGGGGGAGTTCTTCTTCAGTGGAAACACGAGAGAGAATTAGTTTACTCGACACACTGCTGTTTGTTTGTTTGATTGTTGCTTGATATTGTTCATTATGATAACGCGAGTAACGATATTGATATTAATTTCAATATGATATGTATCAATTGAATGATAACACTAACAATGATGATAATGGTAATGATGATAATAACAGTAGTTGTAATGATAATAATGATAATCATGATAATCATGAAACCACCAATAACACCACAATACCAGAAAGCGTGTGAATAAAAGCGTAATAACATAAAGGAAGGAAGGAGAGATGAAAGGGAGGTGGGGAGAGGAGGGAAGGGGAGGGGGAAGAGGTAAAGGGGGGGAGGGGGGGGGGGGGGGGGGGGAGGGACAACAGCTTCAACTCTCGCCATGTTGTGAAGACTTCGCTATGTGGTCTCCATCCGGTCCTTAAAACCGACGTTGGTTTACATATGCGAGTGTTCTTGAGGGAGGAGAGGCTGGTGGGATGACTTGCACTTTTTCTGATTCTTGTTTGCATAGTCTTTGCATTTGAGTGTGGGGCGGGGGTGGGGGTAAAGGTGGGGGTGGGGTAGAGGGAAGGAGGAAAGAGAGGTTGATGAAGGAAGGAGGGAGGGGTTAAGAAAGGGAAGGAGGGAGGGGTCAAGGAAGGGAGAGAGAGAGAGAGAGAAATAAAGGAAGAAAGAAAGAAAGAAAGAGAATAAGAAAAAAAAATGAGAGGGAGAAAAAACTGGAAGCACAATAGAAAAAAAAGAATAATGAATATAAATAGTCACAGAGAAATCCGTGATTCAGATTACCCTTCACCTTAATTCAATCTCAACTACGAGTCCCGGATGGAGGAACTTATATCAAACAAAGTGTAAATTTCAGGCCGGAGTCGCCATGCATTGCTAACGATGCCTCGTGATTTCGTATTTTGACAAATGTGATACAGTTTTCGACTCCAATGAATAAATGGAATTAATTACAGAGTCGTGCGTCGAAATTCACCACCTAGTAAGTGATATGACTTTATCTGACATAAATGTTAATTGAATATCAGTGCTGAATAAACAGGAGTAAATATGCAGTCACAGAAAACGGGAAACTAAACCTAAAGGGATGACTTCGGTAGAGTGAAAGTTACGAACCAAATGGTGATGGAATTATAGCAAATGCAAATAAACTTTTTTTTTAATCATATTATAATGGTGCATCAGACTCTATAATCAAATACGATTTTTTTGGCGACACTAACGAACATTATTGCAAACGGGATGATTATTAAACCCTGTTTGATGTATCCAATCTTGGATAATAAATTTGCAATATACATGTGAATATCACTATGCAAGGTTTTGCCTCTAGAATCGAAGCATAGATTGACTTCAATCATTTAACTACGGGAAGGAGAGTAAAATTACCCTTCAAGAAAATTGGAAAAAAAACAACTTTTTCGAAATTTCCACGACTACCCTTCCCATATTTCTTGTTACTACGGATCTTTTACCAGTTGCAAAATCAACAGACAACAACTTCCACATCTCAAAAAGGCAGACAGAAGTTCGACACAAGCAAAAATCCCCCGTGCAGTCATCAGTCACTCACAATATAAACAGCTAAATAATCAGAGCAACCATTCAGATTTACATATTCATAAAAATTATTTAAATAGCAACTCGGACAATATCGAAGGACCAATCAAGGATCCACTCAAGCACTGATAAAATCATCGGTGACTAACATAAATAGACTTCCGAGCGTGACTGCAGTGTACGAAAGAAAACAAAAACATATCAGGCAAGAGGGAAAGCCCCTCCAACTTTAAATTCTCCAAATATTATTTCGACTTCTTTAGCTAGCTACGCTTCTCCACCCCCCCCCTCCCTAACCTTCTTTCCTCCCATGAACCTGGTCCATGTCCTTCTTATTATATTCGTATATTCGTAGCAACCAAACAAGCATAAAAGCACCCCCCCCCCACCTTTTATCTCCTACTTATTCTTCTTTTTAAGTAGTTAGTTACCATTTTATATCTTCCTTTTCCCTCTCTTTCGCGATTTTCCACTTTTCTCTTTGTATTGTATTGTAGCAACCTCAAAATTATGTAGTTTCCTACGTGACTGGAACGCGGAACAGAATACATGATACTCTATCCTGGGTATTCTACAGCGGAAGGTACTTAACGTTGGGACTTGCCGGTTAATGGATATAACCACAGGGTTTCCTCATGTTACCGGTGTAAGGCTGTGTATTATGATGTGCATTGCAGGTTTGTTATTCTTGTTGTTGTTATCATCAGTATCGATGTTATCATTATCATTATCATCATTATCATCACCATCATCATTATTATTATCATTATCATTACTATCATCATTATTATCTTTATCTTCATTATTATTATTATCATCATCAAGATCCTCATTGATCAGGTTTATTATTATTGATATCATTACTATTGTTATCATTATCATTATTATGTTTGGTATCATTATTGTTAGTTATTATTGTTTTCATAATCATTATAAATATCATTGCCATTACATCATTCCCATTAACATTACTATTATTATCATTGTAATTTTTATCATTATTGTTATTGTTATTATTAATACCGTTATTGGTATCATTATTAATATTATTTCTATTAACGTTATTTAGATGTTACCATTATCACAATTATTACTATCATCATCCTCCTTGTCATCATTGGTGTCAACGAAAAACAGACACCAATGCAAAGTAAAAAAAACAAAAACAAAAACAAATAAAAGGCAAGGGCCTCGGACAGAGAGACAGCTCAGGTCACAGGAACTCACTGCGAGGACTTCCCAACGGCAAAGAAAGGTCATTCTCCTGGCTTCAGTAACCTTACTACGGCAACGCACCTGACCTTTCTTTGTCGGATATTTCTGCACATATATATACACAAGCACGGGCGGTCGTTCACTCATGCCCACGCACATACATACACATGCATACACACATACAGATATACATACTTATATATATGTATATGTATATATATATATATATATATATATATATATATATATATATATATATATATATATATATATGCGTATATATATATATATATATATATATATATATATATATATATATAATTGTATATATATATATATATATAAACATATACATATATATATATATATATATATATATATATATATATATATATATATATATATAAACATATATATATATATATATATATATATACATATACATATATATATATATATATATATATATATATATACATATATATATATATATATATATATATATATATATATATATATATACATATGTGTGTATATATGTATATATATATATATATATATATATATATATATATATATATATATACATATGTATATGTTTATATATATGTATGTGTTTATATATATATATATACATATATATATATATATATATATATATATATATATATATATATATATATATATATATATCTATATATATATATACATACATATACATACATACATGCATACGTATACGTATTTACTGTTAAATGTTAAATCCTCCTTTGGGGTGCGAACAGTGGTTGTGGGGGGGAGGGGGAGGGGAGGGGTGGAAGATCATATTTGCAATCAATTGCAAAGACAGTCTTTTATAATTCAATTAGAACATTGATGCTCTACGTTATGTATTTGTATATATTGTGTGTTTGTTTGGAATTTCATTTTAGCTCATTTCATCATTGCTAAAGTGTGCATAGCCAATCCGTTGCATGATGATAACAATGATATTTGTAACAATCACTATATAATGCAGTAGTGAGGAGAATAAGAGTAATTCTAATAATAATGATTGGAATAGTAATAATGATTCTGATAATCATAATGATGATAATAGCAATACTCATATTAATGTAATCATAATAATGATGATAGTAATAGTATTGATTGATGATAAAAATAATGATCATGATTATAATGATGATAATGATAATGATAACAATAACAGTAATGGTAATGATAATGATGATGAAAGATAATAATGGTGATGATCATGGTGATGATATATATAACAATAAAAACATTTAATGGCAACTGTCTCTCGTTCCCTTGCTTGGTTTATTGCTCCCTGCTAATTGCGCCAGACCGTTTTAGTCTTGCAACAAAAAGAGTTTATGGTAAATGTGTGTGTATGAGTGAGTGTGCATATGTGTGTGTGTGTGCGTGTGTGTGTGTGTGTGCATGTGTACATATATATTGATATTGACATGCATTTATGCCACTTAGCTGGCGAAACCAAGTCCAACCAAAACTCACAATCCAAAAGAAAAAAAAAATCGTTTCCTCGACCTGTTGCAGAACATCTCGCAACCCATCGTGTCTCAACAAAGAACACAATTCTCCGGTTGCATTTCGATCCGGACTCAAGCAGACCAGACGCCCACTCTTGAATCTCACTGCACAGTCACCGGTATAGTGGTGGTGATGGTGTGGGCGGGCGCACAATACTCATAAACACCTCTGTCTGCCAAGAAACCCGATGCTCATTATTCCTAATTCCTGGCAGCCGCCCGGCCCTCAAGAGGAGGCACTTAATAGCCTTGGTGTTAGGCGGGGGATCTTCGCCCGCGTGGGCTGTGGGTGTGTGAGGGAGAGGGAGGGAGGGGGATTGTGTGTGAGAGAGAGAGAGGTTATGGAAGAGAATGAAAATAAGAAGAGTGAGGCTGCAAGAGGGCGAAAAACAGGAGAAGAAAAGGTAATAAAGAGAGAAACAAAGGGAAAAGGAAAAACAAAGATATGAAACCATAAAGATTAATCAAAAGAGTAAAGAAAACGGGAAGTCACCCAAGCAAACACAAGAAAACAAAAAACAAACAGAGAATGTACAATATTCTCATCCAACAACCCCTCTCCCTCCCCATCCCCCTCCTCCCTACAAGCAGGCAAACACACACACTCCCCTCCCCTCCCTCCTCCCCCCCCCACACACACACACTCCACCTCCCTCTGGTCATCAAGCTTGCGGGATTAACACAGGCTTGCAAGCATTACACGTTGCGAATACCTAACCACGGTTTATATCCGAGTAGAAAAAAACAAGAAAAAATAAAATAAAAAAAAACAAGAAAAAAAACATAGGACATCAAGGGTCAAGGAACTTCTAGAAGATTCTAAAGTTCATTAGACTTGAAGATGCTTAAATTTTGAACGTGCGTGCTTGTGTGTAATTTTGTTTACGTGGGTATGTTCGTGTGGGTTTGGGTGTGTGTACGAGGGGGTTTGGGTGTTTGTTCGTGTGGAGGGAGTGAGTGAGTAAGTGAGTGAGAATGAGTGTGTGTGAGTGTGAGTGTGAGTGTGAGTGTGAGTGTGAGTGTGAGTGTGTGTGTGTGTGTGTGTGTGTGTGTGTGTGTGTGTGTGTGTGTGTGTGTGTGTGTGGATAGGAAGTTGTGTGTGTGTGTGAGAGAGAGAGAGGGAGGGAGGGGGGAAGGGAGAGACAGAGAGAGAGAGGGGGGGTTGTGTGTGTGAGAGAGAGAGAGAGGGGGGATTGTAAGTGAGTGTTTGAGAGAGGGAGGGGGGGTTGTGTGTGAGAGAGAAATAGAGAGGGGGAGGGGGGGTAAGTGTGTGTGTGAGAGAGAGAGAGGGGGGGGGGGATTGTGTGTGTGAGAGAAAAAGAGAGGGGGAGGGGGGGTGTAAGTGTGTGTTTGAGAGAGAGAAGGGGGGGTGGTTGTGTGTGTGTGAAAAATGTCTTTTTCCTCTACTTAGGGGGCTGCAGTTTTAATAGTAATTCACTTATAATTAAAATGCCTACAAAATACAGCATCGTCTAAGGATACATTGACTATATTTCTAAAGCATTATATAAAGAGAGGATAAAGAAACAATATATAAACACGGCCAAAGAAAAAGAAAAAAAAAATCAAAATAGGATACATGTACATTTTTCCCATTCAAACTCGCGATGTCTCTGTCCATGCCTTCGATTAAAGCTTTAAAAACGTGTAATCCGATACACGAACTATTTTTAGGCCGACAAAAAAACAAAAACAAAAGTTACATCTCGTTATTGTAATTGGATAATTGGTGTAAAGAGCGGTGCCAGGTCAAGGGCTCTCTGCTCGTCAGCGAGCAGGACGAAAAAGTCATTTTAACATGGTGTCAAATATCTCAAGGAACAAGAGAGCGAGAGAGAGAGAGAGAAAGAAAGAGAGAGAGAGAGAGAGAGAGAGAGAGAGAGAGAGAGAGAGAGAGAGAGAGAGAGAGAGAGAGAGAGAGAGAGAGGGGGGGAGGGAGAGAGAGAGAGAGGGGGAAAGGGGAGAGAAAGAGAGAAATGAAGAGATAGAGGGAAATTGAAGATTACACAGAGAGATGTAGAGTTAAAATGAAACATGTAGTGATACATATAGATGCAGAGATACAATAGAAGATGTAGAAACAAAGAGGCATAACATAAGATGTAGAGAGGCAGACACAGTGAAATGGAATGATAGCCACAGCGAGATACAAAGGAAAGGAAATATGTAGACACAAAAAGATATGAAAAGATAAAGAGATATACAGTGGAACAGAGAGATGCAACATACAGTGAGACAGAGAGAGCTAAATGTATACGATTAGAGATAAAGAGATGCAGAGAGAGATATAGAAATACAATGGAAAATTATGTAGAGAGAAATGTAGAGAGAGAGAGATGTAGATGTACGATGAAACAGATAAATATAGAGAGAAAGCAATCTGAAGGATAAAGAAAGGGAGGGTTAGGAGGAGCGGTTTTTATTCATCTGGTCAGGAATTTTCTTTTTATCAATCTTAAGAAAACTGTACTTTAACAAATATTGTACATTGTGAAATGCGTTTTTTATTTGTATTATTATTATTTTTTTAATAAATAAAGTAATCATCAGAGTGTAGGCGAGGCCATGAAATATCCGGCCTATTCTAGGACGTTTTCTGCGTGTCGTGGCCATGTCATGTTCATGTTGTGTCCATGTCGTGTTTATGTCACGAAGGCGGTATTCTAGGATGCATAAGCGTGGCACGTTTGTCTCAGTTGCTTCAGGTTTACCAACTGTTCCAAAGTTAACATGTTTCGGATGAATGGCACTGTCCAAACGACAAATTCATAAGAGAAAGTACAGTCATAGGTAGCAATAAAAAAATATAGTTCAATTTTGGTATGAATGTCGTTGTACTTGTTCCTAGTTAAAGAATTGACAACCATTTAACGAACGCGCCGCTAGTAATTCACTCTACACTCCATCAAAATAAACTCAAAATCAGCAGCGAATCCATGTTTTCCTAAAAGGGTTTGTAATCCAAGTCTAGGACAATGATGCCTAATATATCCAATAAAGATACTACTTTCCAAACGTAGTATGCTTATATGAAGTATTGGTAAGAAAGAATACAGTAAGAATATGATTTTTTCGCCCGTTTAACTATCGTGATAAGCCTACCCTCGTGTCGCGGAGTTTCCACGATTGTTCCAATACTTTCCACTACTTTGCCAAGCTATTGACACAAACACGCGCTTCTAGAATACCAAACACGGCATGTTCAAGTAATGTACTCTGCACGCTCTATAATGCCTCCACAGAACATATGTATCTTCTCTTGATATTTCGAGAGCGTGATGTGTGAATGGGATATGACAGTTTTTCCCTATAAATAGCCATACGCCTGGCAGTACAGTCACCAGCCAATCAGCGTGTATGGAGAGTAATGACGTCACCAGCCAAATCTTGAATGCGTTGATGAATTGTCTCTACCAAAGACGTTTCTAATTTCTCGTGCTCGTTAATCACTCTTTCACTTAATTTCACAAGTTGGAATTATTTTTGTATACGGCTCAGTAATAAATTAAATGAAAATCGGGGGA
>BOPN01004911.1:12500-17500 GCA_017312705.2 Penaeus japonicus | reverse complement strand
CCGAGTCCTCTCATATTCCGGAGTCAACAGAGTACAGCGGCGACTCAGCCTCGAAAACAAGGAGCCGAGGGGAAAAATTGAAAGCATGAGATGGAGTGAGACAGCCGCTGACATTTCGGAAAGGGATTCTGACAGAATTACGTCAGGAAGGATGGGAAGCGAGTCAGTTGGTTGCAAGTGAGATGGCGGTATATGATCGCTTAATGTTGCATCTGGAAGAGAGGAGGCGTGTGGTTTACATTCCTTTATATGCGTAGATTTATGTGTGCATATGTGGGTGTGGATATGTGTGTGTGCGTGTATAAATGTGTGTTTATGTATGTATATATATACATAAATATATTCTTTTTTCTTTTTTCTTTTTTTTTCTTTTTTTTCTTTTTTATACTTATATAAAGAGGAAGAGGAAGAGGAAGAGACATCGATGGAGAGAAAGAGGGAGAGGAGAAGAGGAGCGACAGAGAGAAGGCGAAACAAGGTCGTTGTCTCCACCCCACCTGACCTCAAATGATCAACAGGGAGCTTCGACGTGAATAAAGAATCTCAGAAAACCATTGCAGAGAAAATACTCTGTCATTTGCGACCTAGATAACGGTATTGCATTGCAAGAACGGATAACAAGCTGAGAAAGGGGCTGAATAATAATGATCGGGATTTCCATGCAACTGATGTCTGTTCATTATGCTTTTTATAACCAGGTCATCTGTCATTCTGTTTCTAAGAAATATAAAGGGTTGTTCAGCGTAGAAACATGGGCATGCATACTCTATAGATACATTGATGTGTGTATGTATGTATGTGTATGATGTATGTATATATGTGTATATATGTGTGTCTGTGTGTATATATATATATATATATATATATATATATATATATATATATATATATATATATATATATATCTGTGTATGTGTGAAGGGGCTATATATTTACATATGCCACATAAATATGTTCCCAATGCTACCTGTAAGATTAATAATCATATCCAAAATATGAATGTTAGTCTAGATAGTAACAAGCCTAAAGACAATGATGGTCATAATTACAACAGCCACAGAGGAGACAGCAGCACTATGATAGTAACGAATCCATTAATGATTATCACAACAGTCAAATAGAAATATCAATGAATGCAAAAATAAAATAAAATAAGACAAAGCAAGGACATAACAAACGACTCTGGCGATGAACGAGAAGAGGAAAAATACAATTAAGGAGAAGGAATGGAAGAAATGACGATAAAGGAAGGAAATGCATCAGATCGCCCGACAGATGCCTTCAGTTTCCGTCGTGGATACGGGCGTGGGGCGTGCGCGGTGCCTTTCCCGCAGAAATAAACACACATCACGTTCGCTTACACACGCTCTACGCACATTCATCTATATAGTCCTGTTTACACACCCACACCCACACACACACACACATACACACACACACACACACACACACACACTCCCCCCCCACACACACCCACACCTACCCCCCACCCCCCCCACACACAACCCCACCCACCCACACACACAACCCCCCACACACCCACACACACACCCCCACCCCCCACACACACAAGCGACCGTCACTATTTGCCTTTCCGACGCTGCACTCGCACTCGCACTCGTCCGCGCCCAACGAACGGCCTGAACTGGATCTCAGTCGAAGGCAAGACATGACGAAATCCCGCAGCATGAACTGTACCGAAAGTGTGAAGCCTGCGGTCATCAGAGGGGCTGAGGAGGGAGTATGTTGGTTCGGTAAGGAGGCTCTTGTGTCTCTTCTGAGTATGTTGTGTTTCTTTTTAAGTATGTTGTGTCTCTTCTAAGTATACTGTGTCTCTTCTAAGTATGTTGTCTCTTCTAAGTATACTGTGTCTTTTATAAGTATGCTGTGTCTCTTTCAGTATGTTGTGTCTATTCTAAGAATACTGTGTCTCTTCTAAATATGATGTGTTTCTTTAAGTATGTTGTGTCTCATCTAAGTATGTTGTGTCTCTTCCAAATATGTTGTCTCTCATATGTTTTGCAGCGATGTATCCTCTCTCCTCTGCCTCTATTATCTCCTTTATCTCCCTCTCCTTCCCTCCCTTACCTTCACCCCCCACCTCCCTCCCTCTCCTTCCCTCCCTTACCTTCACACCCACCTCCCCCTCTCCCCCCCCCACCCTCCCTCTCCCTCGAATACCGAATTGGCGAAACCGAGTCAACGATCCGTGTTTATGCGTTTGCACCGATACATTCACTATTACAAAAACACCCCCCCCTAAAAAAAAAAAAAGAAGAAGAAGAAGAAGAAGAAGAAGAAGAAGAAGAAGAAGAAGAAGCTCCTTCTCCACCCCCCCTCCTATCCCCTAATTCTTCCTGCCCCGCCTACCCCCCCCCCCTCCTCCCTCCTCTTCCCCAATGACCTTGTGCAGTGACCTTTGTCAAGTCGAGGGAAGGACACGTAAGGTCAACATCTTTTGCAAATTGCAGCTGCAAGATGATGTTGATAATGAGTGTAATTAGGAGTATAAGAGGATAAATGTGAGATGAGAATAATAAGGAGGTGAAGGAAAGAAAGGAAAGGGTATGGATGGTTAGCGAGAGGGAAAGAGAGAAAGGAAGGGGGAGAGAAAGAGAGAGGAAGACAGAGAGGGGGGGGAGAAAGGGAGGGAAAGAGAACGAGAGAGAGAGAGAGAGAGAGAGAGAGGGAGGAGGGGAGAGAAAGAGAGAGAGAGGGGGAGGGAGGGAGAGAGAGGAGAGAGAAAGAGAGAGAGAGGGAGAGAGAGAGAGAGAGAGAGAGAGAGAGACAGAGAGGGAGGGAGGGAGAGAGAAAGAGAGAGCGAGAGGGGGGTAGAAAGAGAGGAAGAGAGAGAGAAAGAGAGAGAGAGAGAGAGGGAGGGAGGGAGGGAGGGAGAGATAGAGAAAGAGAGAGAGACACAGAGAGAGTGTGGGGGGGGGGGGAGAAGGGAGAGAAAGAGAGAGAGAGAGACACAGAGAGAGAGAAAGAGAGAGAGAGTGAGAGAGAAAGAGAGAGTGTGTGTGAGAGAGAGAGAGAGAAATAGATAGATAGAGAGAGAGAGAGAGAAAGAGAGAGAGAGAGAGAGAGAGAGAGAGAGAGAGGCAGAGACAGAGACATTATCATTGTAATTATTACTACTATTATTATCATTCTTATCATCAGTATTATCAGTATCCTTTTTATCAATCAATATTATTAGTGATATCATCCTTATTATCACATCATTATCATTATCATCATTATTACTATCAACATTATTATCATCTTCATCTTTGTTATCATTATAATTACTACTTTTTTTATCATTATTACTAAAGTTACATTAAATATCATTATTAGAGGGAGTGATAGTATTAGTAGTATTATTAGTACAAACATTCTTATTATCATTACCGTGTTTGTTATCATCATTATCACTATCATTATCATTATCATCATTATTGTTATTACTATCATTATCACAATTCTTATTATTGCTATCATTAATATCAGCGTTATCATCATTACTATTATCATCATCGTTATCATTGTTGTTATTGTTAATTTCATTATCATTATTATCATTATTACTGCCATCAACATTATTATCATTATCATAACCATCATTATCGTTATCATTATTATCATTGATGTCATTGCTATCGTCATCATAATAACAATAATTATTATTGTTATCATTACTATTAGCACCATCATCATTATCACCATCATGAATGACATCATTATTAGTATTATGATAATCATCATTATTCTCATTATTCTTATCATCCTTCTCACCATAACTGTTATTACTGTTACTACCATTATCATTATTATTATCTTCATTATCATCATTACTATCATCATCATTATTTTTTTTAGTATCATCATTATATTTGTTATTGTCATTGATAATGTTATCAATATCATTGTCATTATTGTTAACAGTTTTATTATGAAAAATAGTATAGCTGTTATCATCATTATTATCATTATCATAAATATTGTTAATATGATTATCCTTATTATTATTATCATCATCATTATTACTACTATAATTATTGTTATCATAATTGTTAGTATCATTATCATCATTACTATTATCATTATCATTATTACTGGTTGTTGTTATCATTATTATATCATTAAGAGGAAGAACAGGAAGGGAATGGAAGGTGTGAGAAGGATGGAGGGAGGAAGGGGAAGGAATGGAAAAGTAGGGAGGAAGGAAGGGGTAGGAGGGAAAAGGAGGGAGGCAGGAAGGGGTGTGGAGGGGAAGGTGTGAGAAGGAGGGAGGGAGGAAGGGGAAGGAGGGAAAGGAGGGAGGGAGGAAGGAGTGTGGAGGGGAAGGAGGGAAAAGGAGGGAGTCAGGAAGGGGTGTGGAGGGGAAGGAGGGGAAAGGAGGAAGGGTGGAAGGGGTGTGGAGCGGAAAGGAGGGAGGGAGGAAGGAGTGTGAAGGGGAAGGAGGGGAAAGGAGGGAGGATGAAGGAGAGGGAGAGAGATTAGAGAAAGAGAGATGAAGAGAGAAAGAGACAAACAGACAGACAAACAGAGAGACGAACAGATAGAAAAAGAGAATAAAAAGAAAGAAAAAAAATAAAAATAAAATATATATACTGAGAAAGAGTAGAAAATTAATCAGAGAAAGAAGAGGACAGTCTGAAGGTTTAAATTACTCGATTACAACAAAGACAACTTGAAAAAAGAAAGAAAAAAAAGAAAAGAAAAACTACGGCAAATAGAAGAAGCACAAAGAAATAACAAGACCAAAGGAGAAGCACAAAAAAGAAGAAGAAATAGGACACAGAAAGCAGCAAATCGACCAAACCCAAGCAGACGCAAGCAAGAACAAGCAACCGCAAGATTAATTCAGAACCCGCACGCACTCACACTTGACCACCGCTACGTTTACGTCCTGGACTCAAGAGTTGCGCGAACCAGTAGCCAAAAAAAAGAAAGAAAGAAAAAAGTAAAAAAAAAAAAACGTTCGTTGAGGGTGGGGCAGGGGGGAGGGGTAGGGG
>BOPN01004910.1:110000-111280 GCA_017312705.2 Penaeus japonicus | reverse complement strand
TATATATATATATATATCACACCTTATTGCAGAACTTTTTTGCTGAGTTACTTTCCATAAACATTCTGTATCGAGGGAGATTCTTTCAGGGCGAGGCGGAGTGCTTTATATACTCATACAATGCCTATTGGTTGAAGTGTTAACATATTTATGTACCACATGATTTTTTTTACGTTTTAACTGTATAGCACCGATACTGTATATGTGAATGATAACTTTGTGTAAAGGCATTTTAACATCATGAGTTTTCGCTTTGTATATTAATGCCTTTTTAAATTGAGAGACTAAATAGATTGTATAGAGAAACAAAGGGATATCTAAGATTTTGTTTTAAGGGAAATAGTCAAGGAAAGATAAAATATAAACAGTTAGCTCATTTGAAATTTATTGATTTTAAAACTAATGGAACCAAGGAAGAATAATTTTGATTTTGAAAACAGACAAAAATAAGGGCAGATGACAACAAAAATATTTTTTACCGATGAAAGCAGGAATATCAAGAAGGGAAAAAATAACGATAAGAAGTGATTGTTTACGTAAAGAAACACACGAGAAGAAAAAGAAATGAAAGAAAAAATGAATTACAATAATTGAGAAAAATAAAATAGAGGATCCAAATAGATAAAGAGAGGCCGAGATGGAAAGAGAAGCAGACAGAACCAGAAAGATCCCCAAGAGCCAGATCCTAGAAGCCCCCGGGCGAATCCAGGAGTCGTCGACAAGGGTTAGAGTTCAGTTGAAGCCAAGGTAACACGAGAAATTGAGTCGACATTCGCCCGTGTGGTCTCTCCTGTAGCACCGCCGCTGGCAGGGCCTGACGCCGATCGAGTTGAAGATGGCCTCCGAGACGTTGACGTCTTCATCCGACGTCCGGATCTGAAAGGAGGTTGGGTCGTTAGGGGAGGCTGGAGGGCGGGAGGGCGATAGGGCGGGAGGGCGGCCGGAAATCTAAGGGTTGGCTTGCTTTGAGAAAGGGTGGGTTTGTTTGCGTGGTGTTACTGTGCAGTGGTGGGAATGTAATATCATGAGAGGATTAAAGTTTCCTCTTCATCTTCTCTCTCTCTCAATCTATCTGTCTATCTATCAGTCACACCATTCATCCTTCTTCCCTCCCTAATACTCTTCCTCTTCCTCCTCTCTCTTACCCCTCTTCCTCAACCTCCTCCACTTCCATCACCACATCTTCCCCCTCTCTCTCCCTCCTTCCCTCATCTCCCTCCCCCCTTCCCTCTTCCTCACCCTCACCATCCCCCTCTTTCATTTCTTCACCCTCTCTCCTT
>BOPN01004910.1:90000-92500 GCA_017312705.2 Penaeus japonicus | reverse complement strand
CCTTCCTCCCTTTTCTGGAAGAAATAGGAAATCACAAAATAATATCGCATATCGAAACCAGCTTCCTCCCCTCCTTCCTCTCTCTCCTACACTTCACCTTCCCTCTCCTTCTCCTTCCTTCCCCCAACCCATCCCCTTCCTCTCCCGTCCCCCCACACTCCTCCTTCCTTCCCTTCCATCCTCCACACACATCCCTTCCCCTCCCTCTCCTCCTTCCCCCACACTTCCCTTCCCCTCCCCAACACGCAGCAGGTCTCGGCCCGCCTCGCCCGCCCGGGACCACCTAGCTCTTCCCCATCTGCATTTACGAGACTTGATGAAGATGTGCAGTCCTTCCCTACAACCATTCGCAGCACCCGTCTGCCAAATTACCATATGCTTGTCAACATTCTTCCTTCTTGTAACTGCTCGAGAATGGAATCTGACTTTTCTCAAAATCTAGCCTTCTCTCTTGTCATATCGGTTGTTTGATCCTTGGTTGTCTGGTTTCGTCAGAGCTGGTTATTCTTTTATGTTTTCTTATTATTATATAGCCTGGTTATTCGCTTCTTGCAACTCCCGAGCTCCTTGCCAGTCGGACAGGTGTCTTGCAAGGCCTTCTGATCGCGCTTATTTTCTGTTCCATTTTCTTTCTTTTTCTCTTCTTCCTCCTCCTCTTTGCCATCTTCCACTTTTTCTTCTCCTCTCTTCGCAATCACCCTCTTCTGTCTGTTCTTCTTCGTCTTCCTCTTCCTCTTCTTCTTCTCTCTTTGCTGTCTCTGCGTTCTTCTTCTGTCCTGGGTTGGTGAGCTTCCCTAAGCCTTGCAACCTCATCGAACCACAGAGAGCAAAGACCCACAGGAACCGTCGGTTGCATAATCAATAGCGTTGCAAATTGATCAGTATGTAAATGGTTATTGGTTGGGCTGGCTTAGTCTTTCATGGCGGGGAGGCGGAGGGAAGGAGAGGAGGGTGGAAGGAGGGGGAGGCGGAGGGTAACGCCTAGGGGGAGGGATCCTCAGCCTGGCCTCCAGATGGTGGTCGGATTTGCAAGTAGATGGAGAAAGTCAATCGCTCGGATACGATGGATGGGAAGTTTTCATTGGGGACGGAAAATTTGTGTTTTGTAGTAACCATGGGAATTGTACCTTGAAATCCCTCGCTCCGAAAACATAGAATTTATTTTTCGTTTGGGCATGTTGCTAGTTCGGGCGTTGGACTTGCTGCTTCGAATGCTCCCCTATACCCCCCTACCCTACCCTGTCCCCCTTCCCTCCCTTCCCTCCCTTCCCTCCCTTCCCTCCCTTCCCTCCCTTTCCCTGTATCCCATGCAGGCTTGAGTCATAACTACTGAAGTTTTTATTGGACTCAGCAAAGTGGAAAGTTGGATACATATGTGTATGTATGTATGTGTGTGTGTGCGTGTAAGATTAATGTTATCAAAATCTAACTAAGAGTAAAATTGCCTCATGCAAATGAAGCTAAACCCTTTAATGTTGCAAATCGAATAATGAATAATGAATCAAGGAACCCCACACACCTGCCTTGCAATCAGAATGATGAAGACTTTATCGTAAACCGAAATATCATCTGATGTGGAGTAATATTGCACGCCGATTCGACTTGGATCTTTCTCAAGTTTCGTCATTGTCACTTTATTACTTTGTACCCGTCAGACGCCGAGGGACTTGTTATATAAATAACTTCGATAAACGCAGTCTTGCACGCGGGCCCACTCTCACTCTCTCACTCTCTCTCTCTCTCTCTCTCTCTCTCTCTCTCTCTCTCTCTCTCTCTCTCTCTCCTTCACACACACACATGCACAGACACAAACTTCCTAAAAGAAAATAATTCACATTGTACCAAAATCTCACTCTCATTATATATTCCCCCAAAGGTCTTCCATCCTTGTTAGCCATCGCATCCCAATCGATAGAGATACACTCACGATAAATAGAAAAAAAAGAAAAGAAAAAAAAATAATAGTAAAGACATGAAAGAAGTCTCACTGGTCCACCATTCTGCTTCCATGATCTTCCACCATGAAGTTATTTGACCGCCACAGTAGCTCGCCAATCTCAGACGGTCAGTTGCTGGCACCATCGTTCGTGGGCGTGGTCAACATGACGTCATCCCCTGATCAATAAGTTAGGTCTATAGAAAACGGGTCTGATCATAGATAGGCCTACGAAACAGAGTGCGTTATTCGGCCGAGTGTTCAGGGACAAACACACTTTTTTTATCAAGCTTTTTTTTGTTTCCTTCTTTGTTTAAGGTCTTGTGAATTTTTTTTATTTTTAATTTATTTATTCATTTTTATTTTGATGGCTTATCGATTTATTTAGATTTATGCGATTCTTCAGTATGTTTATTGGTGTTATTAATAGCACGGCATTGCCACCACTGATCCAACTGCTATAGTTATCACTGTTGTTTTTGTTATGATGTTAGCTTGATTAATTGTTTATCATAATTATGATCATATTTATGGTGATAATACTTATTATTGTTACAATCATTA
>BOPN01004910.1:75000-80000 GCA_017312705.2 Penaeus japonicus | reverse complement strand
CACCCTATTTCCGCCTTCCTTTCCTGTCCGTTGTTATCTTCTCTTATTTTGTCTCCCCTTCCCCCTCCCTCTCTATCTTCTCCCTTTTTTCCTTGCGGATTCTTTGAAAACGATCGTTGTCTGTACTTTGATCTTTTTTAGATGTTTCTCGCCGCGCTCTTTTTCCTTTGGAGCACACTATTCGCGCAAGATATGTCTTCAGCCTTGTAGATCTCAGCTCATTTGTACCCTTTTCTACCCTCTTCACGTTCCCCTTTCGCACATCTTCACTCGCGCGAAATTTCCTCTCTCTCTCTTTCTCACTCCTCCTCCCCTCTCTCGCTCCTTTTGCGTTTGTCTAACTCTTTCTCTCCTCCTTCCCACCCTCCTCCTTGCCATCTCATTTTCTATCTCAGCAGCTCTCTCGGTCCCTCCCTTCCTTCTCTATTCGCCTGCTTCCCCTTTCTGACCCTATCCCTTCCCCTTCCCTCCCCCACTCCCCCTCCCCGTCACGTCCCCACACCTCGGTCACAGATCTGGTCGATAATTTAACGCAAGGCTCCTCCACGCTCGCCCCTGAGACCGCATCCGATAACCAGTGGGCGAGAGGGCGAGGAGGCAGGCGCATCATTAGCAAGGTAATTAGTCTCAAATTGGGGTGTGAGGGGGAGAGAGGTTCATTGCTTCCCGTGGCGAGCAGTCAGTCACCAGATGGTTGGCTGTGCTTTCAGAGGCTTATCCGTTTTCTGTGTGGTACACGGGAGGGCATGTGTGGGATCAGGACAAACTAGCATAGATGCGTGCAGCCACCGTGCGTGTGCCGTGGCGATTTGAGAGGGCTTCCTGGGGCGTGACACTCGTCCGATTCTTCCTAGAAGCTAAATTAAACAACGCTGAAAGATTGTAAGATAATGGACTTTCTAGTAGCGTGCACCCTTCATCTGAGGCAATAATTGTCGACGTGTGTCTCGAGGCGTGATCGCGGTGTCCTGCAAGAGGTGTTGGTCCCTTTAATTCCACGTAAGATGGACGGGCGGCGCGAGACGGTGTTGTGGTCAGGGCAGGTTTGGTTCCTCGCACGCCCGGAGAGGGAGGGCAGGGGTGAAGGGGGGAGGGGGAGGGAGGAAGGCGTCTTGATGAGCCTAGCAGGGGCGGGGGTGCCACAGCAGGGGCCTGTCCTCGTCCACTACTGTCTGCCTCCGTCTGCCCAGCCCGAGGAAGGAGGGCAGGGTAGGGTTCAGAGGGGAACAGGAGAGTGTGAGAAGGGGGAGAGGAGTAGGAAGAGGTACCATGAGGGGACGGATGTGTGAGGGGAAGCACACCAGGAACGGAAGTGTGATGGGGAGGGTTGGGAAAAGAGGTATACTTAGTGTGTAAGCTGGCTATGAGAGCAAGTGTCGAAGTGTCAGCAGGCAGTGAAGACTGATAGCAACTGCCTGTCGAGGTACATGGCGGCTACAGGTGTGTTCTGTCAATCACTCAGACCGGCACACCGCCTTAATTACCGCATGTAATAATTTGTGTGTTAGTGCCGGACCGGGCGGCCGCCAGGGTCGCAGGGCAGGGTGGGAGGAGCTTAAGGCATCACGT
The DNA here is from genome assembly GCA_017312705.2 of Penaeus japonicus. Taxonomy (NCBI): domain Eukaryota; kingdom Metazoa; phylum Arthropoda; class Malacostraca; order Decapoda; family Penaeidae; genus Penaeus; species Penaeus japonicus. Next base: position 78,431 of record BOPN01004910.1, on the reverse strand, counting down.
GACCAGTTTCCACCACTAATGGCTCACGAGAGCAGAGGCGGTGCGAGAGGAGGCGGGGCTACTCTCTGTGGGCGGCGCCAATCGTAGCCCCGCCTCCCCTGGCTGAGAGCGCGGTGTCTGGCCAGGCCACCAGATAGTGTTTGAGCTCGCCGCGGCCTCAACACACGCTGGTTGTTTTTTGCCGCGGCTACTGGTCCCGTGCCGAGCGTGGTGGTGCACATGCGGCGGCCGTGCTAGTGCACGCCAGCTAATGTGTGTGTGTTGTTCTCTTTTTCCGATCGTGTGTGACTGTGCGGCGGCACCGTGGCGACTGTGGACTCACTACCGTGGCGGCACCACCATGCAGTGGGCAGCAGCGAGGGAGGAGGACTAGACAGGATGAACGGAGCTTTGTATGAGGACTCGGCCGGCACACGAGGCCTGGAGCCCACGGGCCAGACGCCACTGCACATCCCGGCCAAGCGCGTGGCCACCACCCTGGCTGTGTCCACGTACCCGCACCCGCCCGAGTGCCCCACGGGGCCCGACTCTGGCACCGCGGCGGGTGTCATCAGGCACTCGCACTCCACACAGCCCTGGAACTACCAGCCGGAGCATGCAGCAGCCACGGCGCCCTTCGACTCCCAGTACGGCCAGGCCTTCGGGCGGGACGGGGTCACGCCCACGTACTATAATATTGCGGACACTAGAGTGGCTGACCGCAAGACCCTGGCCTTCTGGCCCAACAAATACGACTACGCACCGGGGCCATCCTCGATGACCACGGAGTCATGCCAAGCCTTTGCCGCTCAGACCTGGTGCAACTACCCTCCCTACGGGCGTGTGGGCCATGTCGATGCCCACGGGCAGCCCGTGCCATACCTAACGGCGGCAGAAGGTGCCCCAAAATCTGCCATGGAAGCTGCCGCAGGATACCCCCACGACGGCTATCTGAGGAACTACCCCACAGCAGAGACTATGCCTCCCGCACCCTACCCTCCAGGTACGTACCATCTTCATCTGCCCCCATGTCCCTTAGTGCAGGAGTGTCATATCCTTCCCAGGTAAAGTCCGACTTTGTATCGCGAGCGGCAGTGGGTGGAGGTGGTGGAGGAGGTGGCCCTGAGCACCTCGTAAACCCCATCCTCTGCCTGTCTCTGCCTTAACCCCCGTAAAGCACCCGCCACAACACTCTGCCCCGATCGCAGTCCCTGTCCCTCGCGATCAGCCAACCCGTCCCCGAGTGCCCCGTCATAACAGTGTCCCTCCAGGTCTCCCAGGTCTGCCTCGGTGACCTGGTCAGCCCTCTTGCATAACGGAGCCCCGCGAGAGTCGACACCTTCCACTCGCGAGGCTACCTGGCATGCTCGTTAAGCAAGTCACTCCTTACATCCAGCTCGTTTCTCCAGATACGTCAGATTCCTGTACTGGATCCCACGCTCTTGCTCCCTGTCACTTGCTCTCGCTGTCAGTCTGCTCTCTTGTGTCACTCTCTCCCTCCTGATTCTTAACTCGTTCCCTTCGTTCTCTTGTGCTGAGACACATGTCGAGGCATTTTTTTTCTTGATTCTCGATCATTTCCTCGACAGCTTATTTACATTAACCACTAAGTGACGTATCCAATCTCTTCTACCATCAGCCATTCACTAACCTATTCTAGTGATAATTTTACCTCTTTTTAATGCTTGTTGTGCCAGTCTCCCCAGCCAGTTATTTTCTCCCAAAGATAGCTCTGACCCAACCAGCTCGCCATACAAAGTGATCATGACATTTCCACCTTAGAGGTTGATACCTGTCTTGTCGTCTCACCTTGTGTAAACTTTTTTTTCTTTGGTCTTATGCTAACTACTACTTTTTCAATCACTGACACTTATGAACGTACCACACCGATTTCGTGTGCTTATTTTTTTCCCCAAACCACTTAATATTAATGCTATTTAGAGACCTTACTCATTTCTCCTTCATTTCTTTTTGGTAATCTAATCACTTCATCACAATACTATTAAATTCATGTTTAACTTTATTATTATGATTATCTTTTTTTTTTTTTTTTTTTTTTTTTTTTCTTTTGAACTTACTTACCACTCACTCACTAAACGATACCATCAGCCAACCACACCTATTAGTTCTTTCTCACATGCACTAGACAAATTACCTACCATTACCAAAAAGACTTGCGACCGTCAAATGTTTCGAATAACTTCCCGAGTACTGTGCGTTTGTTTACGTTTGCTGAGTCATGTTATACACTGTCACTGTCATCACCTTGAACTTGCCAACAGTCGTCCGTAATACTCAAGCCTGCCAGTCTGTCTATTCAAAGAATCATATATATATATATATATATATATATATATATATATATATATATATATATATATATATATATATATATATATATATATATATATATATATATATATATATATTTATATATATATATATACATATATATATATATATGTATGTATGTATGTATGTATGTATATGTATTTAGAACTATTCCTCTTTTTGTGATTCATTCTCGTTACTTCTTCATTCTTGTTACTTATTCATCCTTACCAGCCCTTACTTAGTCATTCCTTCACTAATCTGATATTTCTAAGACAGCTCCTTAAGTTATTCACTATTTACACGCCCCTTCTTTACAATCCTATGGTAATCTCGTGGTCACATATTTCACCCACATTAGTAACCTTACTTTTTAAACCCCTTAGTAGCTCCTGCACTGGCTCTCCCAACATTCTAGATGATGTAAACTTTGACATTAAGACACGCTAATCGGGCTTCTAATGCATTTAACATCCATTCCTCTCCGTGGCATCACCCCACAAACCTACGAAACAACTCGACTCCTCAGCTTCTCAACCCCAACATCCCCACCACAGTGTCCATACATCCATAACTCCCTATACGGTATCCCACTAGCAACTAGCCTAAGCGAAGGAGCCAACTTAGCAGAGACCCAGGCCTCCATCAGGCAGGTTTCTGCTAGCACACGAGTCCATCTGGCGTGGTCGTAGATTACAAGATTGGTTCCGCCTGTCATAAAGAGAGGAAAGTGCCACGGCGGTGAAACGCAGTGATACAAGGAGACAGTGATGAGGAAAGTCGAGTTAGTAGTGCCGGGGAGATGAGTGGGGGAGTGGAGGGAGGGAGGGGGGGAAGAGTGGAGGGGAGTGGAGGGAAGAGGGACCTCGCCAGAGATAGTGGGACAGCCACTCTCCACACTGTGAGACAACGAGGCGGTGATGTGAAGAGTGGATGTGGGTAGGAAGAATGTGGGAGCCGAAAGTGTCTCGTGAGAGGGGTGTTCAGGAGGAGAGAGAACGAGGAGAAATGTGTGTAGAAAGAAAGAAAGAAAGGAAGGAAGGAAGAAAAAACAGTAACAACAAAAGTGTGTAGAGAGAGAGAAAAAAGAAAGAACAGACAAAAAAAATAAGTTTGCAAAG